>JAZHYW010013206.1:0-90081 GCA_037355805.1 Ixodes ricinus | reverse complement strand
CTTTGCGTCGCCTTCGTGGTTGGTTCGTGAACGTTCTCTGCAACTCAGCCTTGAGTTGCTCCCAGGAGGTGATCGATGCTTCGTGGTTCTCGAACCAGTTCCGGGCGGTTGCTTCCAAGGCGAAGTAAGCGTTCTGTAGACACAGTTCCGGTGTCCACCCGTTATGACGGGCCACTCGTTCGTACTGTTGGACCCAGTCGTCGATGTCTTCGTGGCTTTCGCCGTGGAAGGGAGCCGGTGTCCGAGGAGCGACGGGTAGGTAGACGACGGCAGGAGTGGCGGGGGTCTGTGACTGGTTGGCCATCGTTGTCTTCTTCGGCTTGGGCTTTTCCAGCAGCAAACCGTACTCAGGATCCTCTCCCTTGGTGCGGCGGCTGGTCCGAGGTTCAGGTTCCGCGTTGAGTGGTCTTCTCACCGAGCCGGGAATCGGACTTGCACTGCGGGCCCTCGGAGGGGTACGCGGCAGGGGCATGCGCTACCCCGCACCTCCACCAAAATGTCACGAATGACGAGGTGACAAACAAGGAATAACTGAGGAAACTGAAACGTTTAATGGGGCGAACTTGTGCCCAAAAATAAAAAGGAAACAGAAGATAATAACAGAGCGTCGCGGGCGTCGAAAGCGGCGAAGCAGCAGAGTCGAACGCTTGGGCGAGAACTGACTGCGGCTCGCCACGCGGAGCCCTTTATGTACATGCGTGGGCTTCTGGAACAATCGGCGTAGAAAGTTCGTCACGTAGAACATTCTGACCTCGAACAAGCAACAGGATTCTAGAATTTACCAGAATACTACTTTGCAGGAATAAACAAAAGATCCGCCGCGTCCCAGGAATCGAACCCTGGCCTTTCTGCGTGGGAGACAAGCGCGATAACCGTTACGCCACGGGCGCGCTGCCTACTTGGTCAGCTGCGCCCGCGGCAATATTAATAAAGCACGGTAGCCGCGAGCCGTCTCGATAAAAATGCAGCGCCATCTATCAATTCGAGAGCCAAACGCAACCCTCCACTCCCCTCGGTCCTCTGCTTCGCGTTCACTGTTGACCTTGCCAAGTTTCTGGCCCTATTATTTACATAAAAGGAGCTACGTTTTGTAATTTTAGAAGAAAACACTGACCTCTAAAATACAGCTCTGATGAAAACGTTCCAGATTGCTACGTGCAGGAATCGATTTCTACGGTACATTTTAGATGGAGCCTGGTGACTTGGGCACCTTCTATATTACGGCATTAATCAAATTGAAAAGATTTGCCTAAAAAAACAACAGACAATTCAGTATGATTGGCGGCAAATATTACAAGGTACCTTTTCTACAGCGTTCTGTTTTAGAACAGTTAAAAAAACTAGAGAAATGAATACGGTTTTACATGTTAAAGTAACAACAATATCATTTAATAAAATAACGCAAAGATGTACCTATTTGAGATGTTACGACGTGAATCTTCTAAAAGCACTGACAGCTTGAGGAACGCAGGGTGTGACTTGTATGTTCAGGCTTTTAACTTCTTGAGTTTCTTATGATGAAAATGTCGGAGAAACAATAGATGTAAAAAAATATTAAAAAATATTTGACCATTATTTTGACAACAGATAGATCTCAGAAATGTGGGGTTCTCCTCTGTTATGATTTATTATGAACTAAAAAAGCGATTTTAGGCACTTGCATTCGCCTTAAACTTATTTTAAATTCGTTTGGATTGTTTCATCGTTTGGATTGTTGAATATAGAATAATACTATAATTTACATGAAAAGGTTGCTAAACCACGCAGGAGAAAGCGTGAAGCAGAAAATCCTTAATACATGCCGTCGGTTTAGTTACAAGTGTTATGCTGCTTAAATAATCAAAGGCAGCATTTAAAAAAGACTGCTGTAAAACTACAATTTTAAGTAAAATAGTGATACAGAAAGTTCTTTCTTTTAGAGTTCGCTTTAACTTTAACCAAGCATTAACTTAAAAAATATCTTATATGCAAACTTGATGAAACACAAATCAAGATAAATGCAAACGAGCCCCAAACCAAGATACCGGAACCAAAACTGCAGCAAGTCATTTTAGAATGGGCAGGCGTATGTCATAGGCTCGCAGCCAACCCCCGTTTGTATTAAAGATGGATGCTTTGATTACGGCCAGAACTGCGACCGCAGACACTCTATGTTTAAATCTATTACAGGTGAGAATATTTCTGCAGCATACTTGTAGAATATTTTTACGTGTCCACGAGTTCAGTATGCGACTATTGATACAACTTACACAGTATTCAAATTCTTTAACGCCAAAATATGGTGGTAGTGAGTGTTATGACACTGCTGGCTGGTTTTGGCTCTCTTTCGAGCCATAACCACAAAACAGCTAAAACTGCCTTGGAGTGACGATAGTGCTAGCGATTAATTTTTTGGGGTTTTCACGCCGCGGCCTTTTTTCTCGCAAACTGTCGAAACTAAACAATGTGGAAACATGACTGCTTCATCGGTGGGGAGCTTGAGCGGAAGTTTCTTGTTTTGGCGTCATAAGCTTGAGCGTCCATCTGAATGTGTGTATCGCTTTCGCATCGCCGTTTTTTGATGATAGAAGTAACGTTCTCAGCACCAGTTCTAAGTTGTCTTCGCTTGACAAACAATTCGGCGCAAAAAAACGAGGACAACAGAGCGCGAGAAACACGACGATGTTATTGTGCCCTCTCTTGACCTTGTCTTTTGCGCTGAATTCGCAGTCATGAATTGCCGGTCAGCCCAATTATTAACCCTTCTCTTCGCTTCCAGTGATATCATTCTTATAATTTTATTTTGAAGTAAGGTTTTGTAGAAACACGGTGTTTTTAATCTGATGTGCGGGAAAAATGTTGTCTCGCAGTAGGTTTGGTGAACTTCATAATCTTCGTTATTTTATGCGGAGTGGTGATTGTGCACCAGTCTCAGGTCTTAATGTTTTAGCATGTTACATAATTGGAAAAGGAATAAAAAAATCGAACAAGTACCTACGCATTGCCTTTGCTATTGTGATTGATAGGAATGTATGCAGTATTAATTCGGTGATCTAGACCATTTTAAAGCACTAACTCAAGTTATGGAATGCATTTCTTACCAAGACCTAATACAAAACATTGTTCAAGGTTGTTTGCATTGTATATTGTTAATATTATTTTTGTTTATTTTTTTACTATGAACCGAGTCTCTCAGGTGGAATGTAGTTAAAATCGTTTCACCTATACTAATATATTTTGTTTTAATCTCACAAGTTACAGTGCCTCTGTACATTTAAGCCAAATTGTCTTCATTGTCTATGGTTCTGCGGTTCACCTTTTATAACAACTATACACTGGCACTTGTATTGTAGAAAACCTACCTTGGACTTCAAGGGTGTTGATGGAGGTGGCCTTAATATTTCAGCAACACATACGAAACATGTGTCTTTTATGTCGCTGTCCGTGACATTTTACTGTTGCATGAATAACAGCAGTGCCTCAAGGTTTTTCTTCTAATGTCGTGTTTTTCTGAGTTCCTTTTCTGTGTGACAACTCCAGTAAAGGTCTCTTGTTGTGGTGGGGAGAGGCGTCCAGTTGTCGAAGATCCTCTCCCGGATCGCGGCTGGTGACTTCGATGGCGAGGCAGTGGCAGCGACGACGATTAGATGTTTTCTAACAATACATTTATTAACAAAGAACAAAGGGCCGGCGGACGACACACGTCCGGGACCGACTTCGGGACCTCTCCCGCCTCAAACTCCCCGACCCCGCTCGCTTGGGGTCCGCCTCCGTCCCCCAAGGGGACACATTCCTTCCCCACGGCGGCGCCGCGCGCGCTCGCCGGAGCCGACCACGTGCCGCCTCCCGCGCAACGCACGGCCCCCGGCCCCCCCTCCCCGCCCAACCTGCTTTGGAGAGGAGGCCCTCTCGGAAATGCCGGCGAGTGACCAAAAATAAACAACTAGTCCAGGAAAACACACTTTCTGATACGCCCACAATCTGGTTAATCAAATGAACAGCCGGACAGGAACGTTATCGCGGTTTCAGAACATTTGCAGCCAAACAGCCAGTGACATACTCCACCTCTGCAGGACTCTTGCTAACTAAAAGGCTTTGGTTTCTGTTACTATTCCGGTGCCTGTCACATATGGCGGTAGAAAACATGCAAAACATTTGTTAGCGACGTTTTGGCATACTTTCCTGCTACTTGATATTGGCTTTGTCATGACACTATCCTAAAAATACATGTAAAAGTGCTTGTTCAAAAATTAAGCCGCACTGCTGCCTGTCACTTCCAGGTATTTCATCAAGAAAAATGAAAGTTCCTTAAGAAAAAAGGCTAAACATTGGTTTTGTTTCTGTTTCAGTTTGTCCGAGATGCACATGAAACACAGCGTTGATGTCCAACGCAGTTGAACGAATATACACCCGAGAAACAGCAAGAGGAAATCAAAGTTGGCTGGGCTGACAGCTCGCAGCTTTTGGAAACCAAAATGCCTGCACATCAGGAGCGTGTAGCACGGGCGCCTTGTGTCCTTTTTTTCCAGGATGGGTGCAAAGGCAACGCGGATCGCACATACAGTAGAGAGGAGGAATGGCAGGTTTGTTGACTCACATTTACCCCTTCCAGATAAGTTTTAGGCTTTGATACAATAAGGATGGTTTTGTCAGTAGTCAATCGCAACATCACTACATTCGTTGTTTCAGTAAAATTAAAGGCTTAGTTCACTTAGTGCATCAGGTTAAAAATTATTGCAATTTAAGTCAATGAAAACGACCGAAGTGACTAGTGCGTGTATGATATGCTAGCAATGGTTTGCTAAATTCAACCAAACAAAACTCAAAGTTCTTTTTTTTTCTTTCATTTCGAAGAGAACGAATATTCATTTTGTTGATTTTCTTGGGGGAAAACATGACGTGAGATTTATGCATGCAGCATTGTAGGTGTTTCGATTGACGACACGAACGAGCCAGTTCCGGAAAGAATAAGAAGACGTTTGTTTATTCAGTTATCGTATTTGTAGGGTGTTATGGAAAGAAGGTAAAGAAGAGGGAAAGGATGAAGTTGCTACAGAGCGTGCGTCACGATAACAGAGTGTGAGCGCTGATAACAAGTTCGGCGCGTGTCTCGTGACATAGCAAACACGATACATCTTCCTTTCTTTAAAGGAATGAAAAACAAAAGAAAGTACAGCATGTCGACAGCGTAGTAGCTCGACACTCGGTGCGGGAACACTTGTCATGAGCCTTGAACAAAGTTCTCGCCATAGCCTAGCCGCTCTGGAGGTCTTCTGTAGCGTGTGGACCTTCTCAGCACTGGTGCTGTCGTGGCCACGCTGCCTGAGGGTCGTTGACGTTGTTCCGGTGTCTCGTCGTTTGAGTTTTCTTCATCCGACGAGTATTCTTCGGAACGGTTGAACTGTTCTTTCGTTGCTAGCAGATGTTGGCGATTACGTCGTAAAACGTTGCCATTTTCTGTGGCGACCTGATAAGACCTGGGCCGCGTCCTGTTGATTACCTTCGCCTTCATTGCCCATGTGTCGCCCTTGATGCGGACCACTTGTCCTTCTTGCAATGCTGGAAGATGGCTCCTCTTCGGCTGCGTCTGATGATGCTTTTCTACCACTGTGCGTGGTGTTTCGTTGAAGTCTGGTATTGGCGTCCGCAGTTGCCGACCTTGAAGCAGCTCTCCTGGGGACTTGCCGTCTTCCAAAGGACTGGACCTGTAACTGAGCAGTCCAAGCCAGAAATCGTTTTTTCCTTCGGTCGTTTTCTTAAGAATTCTTTTAACCACCTGCACCCCTTTTCCGCTAGGCCGTTCGAGCGAGGAAACCTAGGGCTGGAAATGGTGTGTTTGAAATCGTAGTTCTTTGCAAAGCTGGCAAATTCTCGGCTCGTGAACTGCGGCCCCCATCGGTACACACTTCTATTGGGATGCCATACCTTGCGAACATCGCACTTAGTTTATCGATGACTGTAGCGGTTGATGTGTCGCGCAGCAATTCTACTTCTGGGAAGTTTGATAATGCGTCGTACGCGCACAGGTAAGACCTCCTGGCATACTCAAAAATGTCGACACCGACTCTGTACCACGCGTACTCAGGAACAGGGCGTATCATGAGAGGCTCACTAGGTTGCTTGTAAGCGTACCTTCTGCAAACTTCACACCAGTGTTGTACACGTTCCTCAAAAAATGGAACAGCTCGTTCCTCGTTCCTCTTGATTTTTGTAACGCGTTCCCGTCAAGTTCCATATGTGAAAAAGAAGTCGTTCCTGTTACAGTTAAAAACCGTAAATGATATCGTTACATATACGCTACATTTGTATTTTGCTGATTACCACAGTTACTTAGATCAAGCAAAGCTTTCTTTTTTATTGATCTCATCAGATAAGAACATATGAATTCTGAACGCAGCGATCAAAGGGCATCGAAAAAAAAAACAAGCGGAAGGAGAGTTTTATTTGTTGATATATTTACCTTCAAAATCTCGGCTTTTATACATATTCATGTTTGTGGTGGGCGATTCAGACCAGCCAAATGTACTCTTACCCCACATTGCACGGGCGTTTTACAACTAGCCTCACAGTTTTACTTTTTTTTTAATATAGCTGGTAATAATAAATATTATTATTTGCTTGGAGAACCGCGGCGCGCAGAAAAGCAAGTGGCCCTTGTTCGATTTTAGCAACAGTTGTTTCTGAATGCGTCTGCCCGCAAGACGAGCAAGTGAAGGAAGTAGGGTTTTTGGAAGGTCAGTCTTGAAAACTACAAGTTCTTCTTCGTGGAGGCTGGATTTGTTGTTCAGTTTGGGGTGGGGGGAGGAATAAATGTTAATTTGCATGTATCGTTTAAGTGACCAATGTTCGGGACACATGGGTGCGTTCGGGTTCGGCGACCTGTTCTTTTGTTGTAACTGTAGGTCTCTTCGTGCGAGGTTCAGTGATGGCTGTCTGAATGGAAGTTCAGCGATGACTGACGGCCTTATATTTTTGGGTGTATGAGGATTCATGCAAGCAAAGAGACTACCCGAGTTCGAAACGTCCCTCGTTCTATGTCCTTTCCTTCGACTAAAAGTTTGCTTTTTGGTGCCGCAGTCCCGGGCACTGACAAAAAAAATCAATGTCCACTGGGTCTCTTGCACTCGACTGTTACTAAGCGAGGACTACACAAATAAACCGTAAGTAACCAAAAAGTTAACGAGATCCTGCTCTTCGGAAAGATATTGGGTTAAGTTTTTCTCTTAGAGTGAAATAAAAAATAACCCACTGAATGATGAAAAGGGACGCCGTTCCTTTTTCGTTCTAGTAAAAATGTAACGAGTTCCCGTTCCAGTTCAACCGATACGAAATAGAACGGCGGCGTTCCTTTCGTTCCTCCTAAAGGAACGTGCCCAGGAGCGCCGTTCCTTGAACGCCGTTCCGTACAACACTACTTGGCACTTACTCACAAGGTCGTCAATGTCTGCATTAAGACCAGGCCAAAAGACGACACGGCGTGCTCGTGATTTGCACTTGTTAAGTCCCATGTGCCCATCATGTATTCTGCGCAGTATCTCAGGACGCATGCTGGTTGGTATCACAGCTTTGCAACCTTTAAACAACACATTGTTCACCACTGATAATTCCTGTGAGAAGGGCCTAAGCTGTCCCTCTACCGGACGGTTGGCTTTTAGACATTCCATGACGCTCTTCAAATAACTGTCGTTATTCGTTTCTTGCGATAACCGTACCCGAGTCGCTTCACTGACGAGTGAGGACGCAACCCTCATGGCATGTACTTCCACGTCCTCGTTGGTTTCGTCCTTGTGTGGCCTGCTGACTGGAGCTCGTGACAGCATGTCCGCCAACACCAGCTGTTTTCCTGGAATAAACTGGAGCCGGAAATCGTATTTCAGCAAACGAAGGAAAAACCGCTGCAGTCGCGGCGGCATGTCACCAATTGCCTTTTGCGAGATTGCTATCAGCGGGCGGTGATCGGTTTCGAGAATCACCTTTCGCCCATACACGAAGTGATGGAATTTTTCGCATCCATATACAACCGCCATTGCTTCTTTTTCAATCTGCGAGTATCTTCTCTGTGTCTCTGTTAGTACGCGTGAGGCATAAGCAACTGGTTTCCATGCTTCCCCGTGGCGCTGCATAAGAGCTGACCCTATGCCATTTTGAGAAGCATCCGATGTTATTTTGGTGTCTCTTTTGGGGTCGAAAATGGCCAACACAGGCTTCATGCTGAGGCACTTGCAAAGCTCGTTCCATTCCTTTCCATGATTTTCGCTCCACTCGAACATCGAGTCTTTCTTTATTAGCTGGCGCATCAGTTGTGTTTTTTCAGCAAGCGCTGGCAGAAACTTCCCGAAGTAATTAACAACGCCTAGCATTCTCTGCACTCCTAGCTTGTCGGTGGGTGCTGGTATGTCAAGCACGGAGCTCACGGTGGCGGGACTTGGCCGGATGCCCTCCTCGGATATTATGTCACCCAGAAAGGAAATTGTTGTCACCCCTATTTCGCACTTTGCGGCGTTGAATGTGAGACCTGCATTGCGTGCTGCTTCCAGGACAGCCCTCAGTCTTTCATCGTGTTCCTCTCTTGTGGCAGCCCATATCAAAATGTCATCGACATAAACACGTACCCCCGCTATCGCGTCAAATATCTGACTCATTGCCTTTTGGAAAACTTCCGAGGCCGACGCTATCCCGAACGGCAGTCTCAGAAATCGATAACGGCCGAAGGGAGTCGTGAATGTGCAAATTCTGGACGTCTCGTCGTCCAGTGGAATTTGGTGGAAACCCGAGTTAGCGTCTAAACGGGAGAAAAATACTGCTCCCGCGATTTCCGCCTCGATGTCTTCTCGTCGCGGCATCTCGTAGTGTTCGCGCTTCAAGCATTCATTGATTTTTCTCGGGTCCATGCACACTCTTAGTTCTCCGGTTTTTTTTCATTACAATCACTAAGGGACTCACCCAGTCCGTCGGTTCCTCTGCTTTGACAATGATGCCTGCCTTCAGCATCCGGTCGAGTTCCCGTCGGAGTGGCTCTTGCAAGGCGAGAGGCACACGTCGGGTCATCTGAACGACGGGAACAGCGTCCTCCCGCAGCACCATCTTGTATGGCCGTTGAAGGCACCCAGTGCCGGTGAAGACTTGATGGAACTCTTTCACCACTTGATCGCTGCTGCTTGCCGTCACGGCGTTGACCGACCGTCTAAACAGCCCCAGCAGTTCACTGGCGTGAAGCCCTAGTATGGCTTGGCGTCCCTTTTTTACCACAAAAAAGTCAATGTCAGCTGACCTGTTGCATATGGTGGCTTTCGTTTTCACCACTCCAAGGTGCTTGATGACCCCTCCGTCGTAGGAACGTAGCACGGAGTTGCTAGCCTTCAATTGCATCCTTGGTTGCAATCTTCGGAACATGCAGTATGGCAGAAGATTGGCTTGAGCGCCTGTGTCCACCTTGAGTTCGAGCACCTTGTTCGCCACTTGTGCTTGGACCACCCAGTCGCGTTGTCGCATGACACTGTCGACCGAGACGTCGAGGATGTCGAAGTCTTCTTCGTTGCTTTTGATTTCGGAGACTTGCTTGTTGTTGTTGCAGCGTACAGCGAAATGGTTTTTCCTCCGCATCGCCGACAGGTGCGTCCGAACGCTGGGCAGTTCCGTGGGCCGTGTCTTCGCCCACACTTTCGGCACTTGAACCCCCCCGGTGGCTCGTCGTTGCTCGACCGCGTCCTTGCAAAGTCGACGTGTCGCTCCTGCGCTCTGCCGTAGTCCTGTGCTGCATGCGGTTCGATGCTCGGTGTAGCCTTCACTGCGCTAACTTGTCGTTCGCGTGCCCAAAGCTCGTTTTGAGCGTCCGATAACTCGGCCGCCTTGCACACTTGTTCCGCTTTCGCCAACGTCAGCTTGTTGTCGCGCAGCAGTTTTTCCCGGACTTTGTCGTTGTTCGTTCCAAAAACAATTTGGTCACGTACCATAGAGTCCGTCATAGTGCTGAAGTTGCATGACTGTGCCAGCTTCCTTAGATCTCTGATGAACTGTTCTGACGGCTCACCTTGGGCTTGCACACGTTGGCGAAACAGGTAGCGTTCGTGCACTTCGTTCAACTGCGCTGCGCAGTACTCGTCGAACTTTTTGATGATGGTCGCATAATCCTGCTGGCTCTCACCTTCACTGAAGATGAAGTTGTTGTAGACTTCCAAGGCGTCGTCGCCAGCTACACTTAGTAGCAGTGCGGTCTGCGTGGGTCCTGGTAACGGCTTTCCCCCTGGAGCTGACGCAGTCACAAATAGTTCAAACTTCTGTTTGAAGAGGCGCCAGTTCTTTCCGATGTCACCACTCAGCCGCAGGTGCTCCGGTGGCTTCAAAAATTCCATGCCGGTTCTCCTGGGGCGCCAGCCGGTGATTAGTGGCAGGGTCCGTGCGTGACCACTCCTGACACCATGTTTCGATTGGACGACACGAACGAGCCAGTTCCGGAAAGAATAAGAAGACGTTTGTTTATTCAGTTATCGTATTTGTAGGGTGTTATGGAAAGAAGGTAAAGAAGAGGGAAAGGATGAAGTTGCTACAGAGCGTGCGTCACGATAACAGAGTGTGAGCGCTGATAACAAGTTCGGCGCGTGTCTCGTGACACAGCAAACACGATACAGCAGGGTGGTACACAGCCATAGACTGGGATTAACTTGGATGCCGTATCGTCCGGGGTGGGGGGCCGAGGACTTGTCAAGCTGCATCATGCAGCTTTTCCTCGGTCTCCCTCCGTCATACACTTCTGACGGAAAATAAAACATATTATTATACGAAGACGATTGTTTTGGGATTTCAACATAACTCGGCGATATTGACAGGAGAGTACATAAAAAGTAAGAACTCTTTTAATTTTTATTTCACTTGGGAGTGTGACGGAGGTGAAGCTGACTTCTCATATGTCATCTAAATTGTTTATAGAATAACATACAGACTATCCAAACTAAAGTCCTGTGTATTGTAAAGGATATAAGTTTTACAAATCATCTACACAATAGGTTCCACGAACATTTGGACGCTTTGAATATTCACACAATTATTGTATATGCAGCAAAGTATAAAATATAAACTTATTTATGCTGAGGGCACTCATAAATGAAGAGAGTTTTCTTGATCTAAATGTGCCTCTGTCCAATAGTCGTGATACAGAAATTCGTGTAGGATCAATTGATAAAAAATCACGAGTGATTACAATGACTTTACTAAATAGCATGTCGAAACATTAAATGGCTTTTGCTCTCGAACCTGACACTGCAGGTTAGAGAGGTGGCGTGGTGAAACATTTCTTGGATTCACAAAACAGCATCTTTCTTCTGGTACATAATCTTCAAAACCATACGTGAGCCCATACAGCATATTACCCTAATTGTTTCCATTTAAGAAAGTTTTAATTGACGTAAAATTTGGAGTTCCTGAATCTTGAAAGCTTGGTGGATGGCTCCATTTCAAACAAAACTCAAGAAACACAATGGGGTGTATTTGTTTTGCATACTGGTTTACCTCGTCATGTTTTTCCTCCGATGTCGTCCCGGCAGATAACTGCCGACAGCTACTTTGCTCACGCATTGGCTCATCTTATAAAGGAATACATGACTGGCATTGACGTTACGTCCGCCACCATTGCTTTGTACCAAGCACGATCAAGCACGGCATTGCCAAGGGTGAATCGCCGCCCGTGTAGCTACTCGCCTGCCGGATTCCCTTTCCCGACTCGAGGAAATGGAGCGGTAGGGGCGGGATCTGGCTAACGAGAGCATAGTGGAGGGTTAGAAGTAGCCATTGAGTGCGCCACCTCTACTCGCGCAGAAGGCGGACGGATCGTATTGATTCGTCGTTGAGTATTCTTAGCTCAACTAGGTAACAGTCTAGATTCCTACTTGATTCCCAATATTCAAGAAACGTTGTCGCAGCTTGCATCAGCGCAGCATTTCGCGGCTATTGGCATCGCGTCGGGGTTCTGGCAGATCCAAATGGGCACGGCTAATGCTAAAAAGGGCTTTCAACACCCCAGCCGGTCACTACAAATCAAAGAGAATTCCCATGGGACTCATGAACACGCCCCAAGTCTGGCAGAAAACCACCGACGTTATCCTGACAGAACCCCTATGCAAGTTGTGTTTGGGTTACTGTATGGACGACATCGTAATTTATTGCCACCATTTTGAAGAACATATGTCGGACATCGAGAATGTATATGAGCGCTCGAAAAGTGCGGGGCTACACCTGAAGCCGGCCAAGTGTCAACTCTTTAAAAACAAACTGAAGTAATTTGCACACAATGTTTTCTCCGATGGAGTTAGACCCGACCCTTCAAAACTAGCCTGTATTTGAGACTTCCCAGTACTAACAGGCGTGCGCAGGGCGAGGGAGTACGTTGATCTGCTCGGCTACTACATATCAAGTGTATGTGAAGAACTTTGCAAAAGTGGCCAAGCCGTTGACTGCCTCGACGGCCAAGCATGTTGCCGCAGGAATGGACGTCCGAGGCACAAAGCGACTTCATAGAGGTCAAAAAGCAAAATTTTCGCTGGTCATCCTTTGAAGTATGCGGACTCCAGTCAGCCGTTACTGCTTGCGACTGATGCTTCGAAGTTCTTTGCCGGCGTGGTGTTTTCTCAGATGTTTGAGGGTAGAAAGTATACCGTGGCATTCGCCAGCAGAGTAATTGCGTGGCCTTGAGCCGTGCTATGTCGATGGCGAGCGGGAATGCTTGGCCCTAATGTTGGGAGTGCGCCGCTTCCGTGGCTATTCGTATGGTCACAGTTTCCAGAGTGGTGACTGAGTAAGGAGTTCGGTATAGTGACGACAAAGTACATAGACGAAATTATTTTCTGCAGGTCTGGGTTGACACCACCTAAGCCTGCCGCCGGTTAAGCCGTGAACTCTCCGCTATCACCGCCGGCCCCGCCAAGAACCCCAGACCCCCGTCATGGGGGCAGGCCTGAGGCAGGACCAGCTGCGAACCCTGGACAAGCACTGCCGGCCCCAACAAGGATCGTGGACCCCCGCTAAGCGCCACAAATCCTGGCCGAGAACACCACACCTCTTCAGGACATGTGAGTTCAAAGAATAGTATAAACACGATTAGCTTTTCGTTAACCTATTAATGCACAAAACGTTAACCGGGCGATCGGGGTCGTGAATTTCTCCGCCTTGAGTGAACCCGCAGGACGGGGCCAGCACAGCACCGTCACATTTCCTTAACGGATAGACGTCGTAAGTAGCATATTCAAGTTCTTATTTTGTTAGTCTTTACTCCTGTGGGCTGATTCTTTAATATGCTTATAAACAAACTGCATCATATTCGCCAATCTCTGTGCAAAATGTTCATTCGACTGGTAAGAAAACCGTTTGTATGACCAAGAATCTATTTGGCTCACGACTCATGAGAGGCTCGTTCTATCCAGACAAAACAACCTAATCGAAAAAAAAACAATCTTATCCTATGTAAGATGTGCGCAATCATTGAACATTCGGTGTGCCTTCTTACCTCGGAGCGGCCTGTCTCGGCCAGAGATATACATGCTCGGTACAAAGAAACAGCCTTCTGAGTGGCTGTCGCGCTCTGCAGGGACCCGCTCCATGGAGGACAACAGGCCATTGTACATGCGGTGTTCAATCTAGAAAGCAAGAAACAGGACACCAATCTTACGAACAGTGACAAAGCAGGAGGTGAAGCCTTGTCAAGGCTTCAAGTAATCTCTAGTGAAAGCGTTAGGAATACCGCCGGCGCTACGTTAAGAACAGAGGCCTTGCCTGGCAGCCGCCACACGAGACACGCTTTTATGTTACACTTCAACCATCCAGGTGCACAATATCGTTGGCGAGGTTTCTTAAACGTTATCCCGAATCGGAAGAGGCACCTTAGCACCCTCTAAGAGTATCACAAGAGCCTCCGGCATAGACAAACAGGGTATTCCCTCAGCTTTCCAAAGCTATATTTTAAGCTGAGAAAGTCGCATTTTTAAATTGCAGCTGTCAGATATTGTGCTTGCTCTTCACCAAGTACCAAAATGGCGGCGCTTACAGAATTATTCGAGATTGGACGGCCGACACCATAAGCGTCGCTTATTTAGTGACTTAGACCCAGAGGCATCGAAAATAGTATTTTAAACCACTAAAGGAACATCAACCACATGTTTTATAATGTTACAATATAACAGTTAACTAATTAAGAGGCTAAATTACGACTGCGCGATCTTACTAACAGTTAAAATGTTTAGTTCCCTTATAACACTGATTTTTTTTCCTTTGGCATTTTACGCACTACTCGCATCCGACCTGACTGAGCGCGATCCTTGCAAAAGGCGCAATGCAACAGTAGCCGCAAAATGTAAAAGTGACTAGTTACCATTTGATATTAAAAAGTTTTGAAAATGCTAAGCTTGATACTTCTGTTATATATGTATGTGTTTTTCTTAGAAATACAGAAACAATATTAAAATTATTTCACCGCTATTCGTGTAGCGTTTCCACTGCATGTTACTCGAACTTGGCATACATCATTTGTAAGTATAACCGTCACGCTCACAAACACTATTTACTTAATTAAATGGTTTCTACAAACGCGGACAAAACGAGGAGATAGGCACAAAGACAACATGACTGGTACTGTTTGTCCTCGTTTTGTTCTCCTTTTAAAACCTGTCAACTAATATCGAGTTACTAACCCAAACCGAAGTTTTAAAACTTAACTATATTTTGATCATTGCTTGTTAACTTATGGTGTTTCTAAAATGCGACGGCCTTGGCGAACTGTAAATATTAGTCTTCACTTAACTAAAAAATGAAATTGTGTTTCTGCGGTGCATTATTCCAGACTATGTCCAAATGCGATATAATGTCAACGCTTCTGGTATGAAGGCTATACTCCGTTGAATAGATCGAGACGAACCTAGTTCCCTCACTCAGCCCTTGATCATAAAAAAACAAGCCCACCTTGCTGGTTTGTCCCCAACCTTACGCTGTCTCTCTTGTCAGGCATTTGATTCGCTGCGACAAGGCAGGCTAAGCCTCAGTAGACCACCGCTTCTGTTTAGTAATGTACTCTTCAGTCCGCTCTTTTGCTTCTGAGGCATTCTGAAGATGACCAGAGCACTTACAAAAAGCGTATATATTCTATCAGAAGATGGATGAATAA
Organism: Ixodes ricinus; assembly: GCA_037355805.1. Taxonomy (NCBI): domain Eukaryota; kingdom Metazoa; phylum Arthropoda; class Arachnida; order Ixodida; family Ixodidae; genus Ixodes; species Ixodes ricinus. The sequence continues at coordinate 74,957 of JAZHYW010013206.1, read as the reverse complement.
TAATTGCTTGCGCTGCAAAACCTACAAACATTTAGATCCTTCCGGTATACAGTTTGCTACCCGTCTCTCGTAAACTTCTAACCAAACAATTTCGTGGATTACTACGTTTTTCTAAAACTCCCCCATTCGTCATACTTGCTTTTAGCGATTCTGATTTTTTTGTTAACCAGTTATTTTATCCTCAGCAGAAAAACTGACCGCTCCAGCCAAATCAGTTACTCCTTTAGTGATGGTAGGATGAAAACCCGCGCACTTTAAATCCCCATAAGCAAGCATCTCACCGTCACTATGGTTAGAGCGCTGCGCGGATGGCATTTTGATAAACGCTATCCGATCGGCTTACGCAGGCCTCGTATTAGCACCCAAACAGCATCCACATTGTTCTTAAATTATTGTATCTCTAACCGATTCAAATCTGAACAGCAAAATTCGAGAGAGCATGTATTTCGCAGACCGCAAATTCCTTTCATAAAAACAAACGTAAGTAAAAAAAAACAAAAAACTTTTGGTATATTGTTTCTCGTTTGCTTACCTTAGTACAAAATAATCAAACGGTCAAAATGTGGTGAAAATTATTTTATCGTATTTTTTATCGTATTTATGTGATAAGCGTTCATTCTTTTAGAGGCACATTGCATCAGTGCAAAGGTAAGCGCCAATTTCACATTGTCTCGAGACTCTGCGACACTCTGTCCAGAAGATGCGTTCAAAGAATGTATTATTTAATATTTTGTTTCGCTTTGAAACTTTAGATTCAGGCCAGGCAAGTTTTTCTTTGACATATATAATAACAAAGCACACACTAATCAATTCACGGCGCGATTTTAGTTAGGACAACAAAAAAAAAAAGTGAGAGAGGAAAGACGGTCACTCACGGCAGAGAAGCTGGGAAAATACCACACCAAACAAGAATGGCTGTTTTATGTCTGTGTGCGCATATGTGTGTGTGTGTATCCGGGGGGGGGGGGGAGAGAGGTTTCTTCTACTTATTGTGGATTGTACATTTGTTCGTCTTGGCTTCTCTTTCCCCGAAAAAGTTTTCTCGCTCTTTTCCTGCCAATCAAGAACATGCTTTCGCTGGACGGTTAGTGCCCTGTGAGCATTTAAGGCAAGATAGAATGCTCTAAAGTCATAGTTGGTGAGAATCATATCCTTCCTGGTATAAAAAAAAAATTTTTCCCCACTGGTTGGCACTTTTATTTTAAAGAAAATAATTTACTGCCTAGAAACATTCGACAGTGTAGTTTATAGTATCATTCATTTATTTACCCTACACTCGGCGATCGCACAGGTTTATGGGTTGCTTTCAACAAAAATGCCAACCGGAACCCGCAGCTATCCGCGATCGATCTGCATCCGCATCCCTTGGCATCCGCATCTGATCCGCTATCCGGATGGTTTGAATCTTTTTAGCCTAATCCGCCAGTTGACTGCAGATGACCATCGAATAATCGGCACGTAATCCTTGGATATGCAGGAATTTAAGTATAGTGTACAAGGCATACACCTTATATGTCTTTTTTTAACATTCTCGTTCTAGCCTGAAATAATAGCACAGCTTCACGTTAATTCTCGAACGCCGGCTCTTTTTTTAATTACCTGTTTCTTTTACACCTGCAGAGTTCTAAAAGCAATTTCTGTTACATTCTTTCTTCAAAAGTTTTGTTTAGCATTATTTTACTCCCTCTTCCAGTGTACTAGTTAGCGCAATCCCATTACTAGTCCTAGTTATTTAAATTTGTTAGCTAAATTTCGCTTCGTCAATGTTGTGTTTAAATATTTATATGTATAAGTGCTTGTATAGCTTTCGTGCCTACCACGTGTACTCTATTTCTGCTAGCCCTGGATCGATTTTGAATTTACTGATTGCAACTTTTATATCAAAAAGCCACGGGCCCATGTTCCCTGTAGTTCCTGATTTGGTATATTCGCATGCTCCTCCCAGGGACAATCTTACCACACTCCTCAGTAAGATTTTAAATGCCTATTTAAACTTTTTCTGCAAAATACTCCGTTAACAAAAATATAGCCCACGCACGTCACTCATTTCGATATACCCCTTATCCGCTCATATCGTTTTCGTATCCACGGTGCATTGAGTTGAATGTTAACTTATCTCCGTATGACCAATTTTTTTTCACAACATAATTTATCAGTATTTGAGGCGTACCTCACGATATTTGTATTTTTCTGCTCGGTATATTAACTTGTATTGCATTTTTAGGAGTTCCCTTTTTGTTATCAAACACCATTATTTCAAAATTTCACAACCTAGATCTCAGACCCAACACGTCCCCTTTCTTTTCACCTACTCCCATTAGCTATCTGTAATGCATTTCAAACATTTACATTGAGTACTATGTGTTATGATGCGTTTCGAAAGGGTCTCATTTGTTAGACGCTGTGTAATACTTGCATTATAAGGGACAAAATAGCAAACTCCATGCGTTTGAATGCGACTCAGCTGCGCAAGCATCCACGCAGCGGATTCCAAGCTAGAGCGACCCTCTGCCGCCACTTGCACGTTCCGGTATGTTGGTTGTAGAAATAAAAGTTATCATATTTAAGAACTACCGCTTCACAAGCTTCCACGTTGGCGCATTGATTGAGCGTTACGGTCAGATTATTTAGGTTCTTTGTAATATTCTCATCTAGAGACCTGAGGGTTTTCGTTTTGTCTTATCAATTTATTCACTTACCACTGCACTGCGCACGCTCTTTCGTTTTGTGTAACCGCAGAAGTTTCGACAGGGGGACTGCCAAGAAATTATTCTTCGTTTCGAAAGCGGCGCCACTCTTTTCTCCCTTCAAAGCGCAGTGTAAAAAAAGTCATAATATACGGGGTGAAGATGGTGGACCGGGACAGGCTGGTTGGGTGTGGTTTTACTCAAAACAACCGGTCCTCATGGCCCTACCGCACGGTCTCCGAGAGAGGATTGAAGCGCCGCTCACAGCGGACACTGGACTCAAATATGCCCAAAACGAGTACACGGTTGAGTCTTCTTTAACCTTCCATTTCTTACAGCGTTAGAAACAAACATCACTCCGACCTTAGTGCCTAACAGGTGCTGAACACGTGCACTGGACATGTAACATTGTTCCCCCGGGTCGGAGTGAAAAGGAAAGGTTCTCATCTGGTAGTGCGACGTAGTCTTGATCTTGGTAGAAAGCAGCCCCGTTGCTGACTACCGTCCCTCCGGGTGGAAAGTTCTTTAATGTAGAAAGTTGGAGTCGGACCGAAAACGCACGCGTTCATCAAAATCAGGGACACTTACCGGTGCCCCTGAATACTGGGCAGGACTTGGCAGTGTTAAAGTTCATAACGACCTGCTGCTAAAATATAGTAGACTTGTCAGCACCTCGAGGCCTCCAGAAAGATGTACTTGAAAGGCTCCACGAGTGCCGCCAAGGCATTGTTCTGTGCCGACCGAAGCCCAAATACAAAATCCGTCTGGGCCCGTTTTCTGGAACGCGAACCGTGGGTTAAAGTTAACTATTAACCCTGAAGGGAGAATTCTAGGTCACGTGACTGGGAGAGCAGGGGCCCCGAGGAGGAGCAGTACCTACAAGCAAAATGGCCGCGACGTCGCCTAATGAGGGCTAATAGTTCTGCCTGGTTCTGCAGAACATTCATTTCGATCCGGCTGTTATAATAATGACGCACCATCAACCTATTAGCACGTCAAGCAAAGCGGTAGTTCAGAGGGACTACTAAACTAACCGACGGCAGCATTCCGCGAACGCATCACTCCTCAGAAGTCCGGGATCCAAGACATGACGGCACATAAGCCTTGCAAGTGTTTTTATTGTGAGTAAAAGAAAATGTTTTGCGAACAACTGTTGGTATATATTTATACTAACACGTTTAATTTGTTACGTTATGCGCGCCAACTCGTGAGCAGCGATTACTTTGCGGAGAAAGGGGGTTATCCTCGATAAAGTCTTCGTTCCGGGTGAACAGCTGGGATATTGTACTGTTTTTTGTTCGCAGCGCGCCAGAGTATGCCGACAACATCGAGGTTCTCACATATCCCCGGTGGCCAGCAATCCAACGGTGACAAGAATTTAGCTTGTGGAGACTCAAGAACTGGACAACACGTTTCGCTGGTCTCCACACCTGTTCCAACCCGCGCTATCATCCTGAGCGCGCGCTAGCTTCACCCGCTCACGAGCCAGTACGCAGCGGCGCCGCTGAAGCAGCGCTGCTGCGTCTGGTTCTGACTGCGACAGTCGGTCGATGCATCCGCCATCGGGAAAGGTACAAGCGCGGTATACGAATCAACCTGCCGATGTCATCTGCAGAAGTCGCAGAAACGAGAAGTAAACAACCGTTTCCGTTACCATGCGCAAATAGCTCCGCAAATCACTTTGTTAGTAAGTCCGCAGTCGGTCGGTGGATAATCGGTTGATCGGTTGGGCAAACTGATCGCAAGAACGTGCGTCGCCAGGAACGAAAACGAGACTACAGTACCGGCGTTGCCAGACCGGAAGGCTTTGCGGGAAAGCTATGCGTTGTTTATGGCAGAAAACATACTGAAGAAAATGTTTCTAACATTTCCAGAATATTCCGTCGACAAACTCTAAGCATAGTAGCTAAAATTTCTTCGTGCTCATCTGAGTAGACACAGTCTTTATACAGCATTGACGAGATGGCACGAAGAATACCACTACACGATAGCAACCATGCGGAAAAAGAGATAAACAAATATCTGTTCGTCCCGCCAGATAGAAGCGTCATCTACCTGTCAATACAAGCCAACGGGGGGGGGCGGGGACTATATCCGCGGCGGGTAAAGCATCTTCCGGCGTGTAGCCACAAACGACGTATATGGCTCGTTCCCGTCTGCCTTCCAGTTCGCGCAACGTGCTGGTGCTGTAGTCTCGTTTTTGTTCCTGGCGACACACGTCTCTGCGATCAGTTTGCCCAACCGATCCGCCGATTATCCCACCGACCGACTTGCGGGCTTTACTAACAAAGTGATTTGCGGGACCTATTTGTGCTTTGGTAACGGAAACGATTTGTTTACTTCTCGTTTCTGCGACTTCTGCAGATGACATCGGCAAGGTTGATTCGTATACCGCGCTTGTACCTTTCCCATTGGTGGATGCATCGACCGACCGTCGCGGTCAGAACCAGACGCAGCGGCACTGCTTCAGCGTAAAGCGTGGGATTTAAAAGGAACAGAATAAGATGGCTCGTGAGGCGGGTGAAGCTAGCGCGCGCTCAGGACGAGCGCGGGTTAGAACAGGTGTGGACACCAGCGAAACGGTTGTCTGTTCTTGAGTCTCCACAAGCTAAGATTCTCGTCACCGTTGGATTGCTGGCCACCGGGGATATGTAGAAACCTCGATGCTGTCGGCATACTGTCGGCGCACTGCGAACAAAAAACAGTACAATGTCCCAGCTGTTCACCCGGAACGAAGACTTTATCGAGGATAACCCCCTTTCTCCGCAAAGTAATCGCTGCTCACGAGTTGGCGTGCATAGTGTAACAAATTAAACGTGTTAGTATAAATATATACCAACACTTGTTCGCAAAACATTTTTTTACTCACCATAAAAACACTTGCAAGGCTTATGTACCGTCATATGTCTTGGATCCCGGACTGCTGAAGAGTGATGCGTTCGCGGAATGCTGCCGTCGGTTAGTTTAGTAGTCCCTCTGAACTACCGCTTTGCTTGACGTGCTAATAGGTTGATGGTGCGTCATTAATATAACAGCCGGATCGAAATGAATGTTCAGCAGAACCAAGCAGAACTATTAGCCCTCATTAAGCGACGTCGCGGCCATTTTGCTTGTAGGTACTGCTCCTCCCTCGGCGCCCCTGCTCTCCCAGTCACGTGACCTAGAATTTCCCCTTCTAGGGACAATAGTTAACTTTAACCCACGGTCCGCGTTCGAGAAAACGGGCCCAGACGGATTTTGTATTTGGGCTTCGGTCGGCAGAGATCAGTGCCTTGGTGGCATTCGTGGAGCCTTTCAAGTACATCTTTCTGGAGGCCTCGGGTGCTGACAAGTCTGCTATATTTTAGCAGCAGGTCGTTATGAACTTTAACACTGCCAAGTCCTGCCCAGTATTCAGGGGCACCGGTAAGTGTCCCTGATTTTGATGAACGCGTGCTTTTCGGTCCGACTCCAACTTTCTACAATAAAGAACTTTCCACCCGGAGGGGCGGTAGTTAGCGCAACGGGGCGTGCTTTCTACCAAGATCAAGACTACGTCGCACTACCAGATGAGAACCTTTCCTTTTCACTCCGACCCGGGGGAACAATGTTACATGTCCAGTGCACGTGTTCAGCACCTGTTAGGCACTAAGGTCGGAGTGATGTTTGTTTCTAACGTCTGAAGAAATGGAAGTTAAAGAAGACGCAACCGTGTACTCGTTTTGGGCATATTTGAGTCCAGTCGTCCGCTGTGACGCGGCACTTCAATCCTCTCTCGGAGACCGTGCGGTAGGGCCATGAGGACCGGTTGTTTTGAGTAAAACCACGCCCAACCAGCCTGTCCCCGGTCCGCCATCTTCCCCCCGTATATTATGACTTTTTTTACACTGCGCTTTGAAGAAAGAAAAGAGTGGCGCCGCTTTTGAAACGAAGAATATTTTCTTGGCAGTCCCCCTGTCAAACTTCTGCGGTTACACAAAACGAAAGAGCGTGCGCAGTGCAGTGGTAAGTGAATAAATTTGATGAGACAAAACGAAAACCCTCAGGTCTCTAGATGGGAATATTACAAAGAACCTAAATAATCTGACCGTAACGCTCAATCAAATTCGCCAACGTGGAAGCTTGTGAAGCGGTAGTTCTTAAATATGATAACTTTTATTGCTACAACCAACACACCGGAACGTGCAAGTGGCGGCAGAGGGTCGCTCCAGTTTGGAATCCGCTGCGTGGATGCTTGCGCAGCTGAGTCGCATTCAAACGCATGGAGGTTTGCTATTTTGTCCCTTATAATGCAAGTATTACACAGCGTCTAACAAAAGAGACCCTTTCGAAACGCATCATAACACGTAGTACTCAATGTAAATGTTTGGAAATGCATTACAGAAGCTAATGGGAGTAGGTGAAAAGAAAGGGGACGTGTTGGGTCTGAGTTCAGGTTGTGAAATTTTGAAATAATGGTGTTTGATAACAGAAAAGGGAACTCCTAAAAATGCAATACAAGTTAATATACCGAGCAGAAAAATACAAATATCGTGAGGTACGCCTCAAATACTGATAAATTATGTTGTGAAAACAAAATTGGTCATACGGAGATAAGTTAACATTCAACTCAATGCACCGTGGATACGAAAACGATATGAGCGGATAAGGGGTCTATCGAAATGAGTGACGTGCGTGGGCTATATTTTTGTTAACGGAGTATTTTGCAGAAAAAGTTTAAATAGGCATTTAAAACCTTACTGAGGAGTGTGGTAAGATTGTCCCTGGGAGGGCATGCGAATATACCAAATCAGGAACTACAGGAAACATGGGCCCGTGGCTTTTTGATATAAAAGTTGCAATCAAGTAAATTCAAAATTGATCCAGGGCTAGCAGAAATACAGTACACGTGGTAGGCACGAAAGCTATACAAGCACTTATACATATAAATATTTAAACACAACATTGATGATGCGATATTTAGCTAACAAATTTAAATAACTAGGACTAGTAATGGGGTTGCGCAAACTAGTACCCCGGAAGAGGGAGTAAAATAATGCTAAACAAAAATTTTGAAGAAAGAATGTAACAGAAATTGCTTTTAGAACTCTGCAGGTTAAAAGAAACAGGGAATTAAAAAAAGAGCCGGCGTTCGAGAATTAACGTGAAGCTGTGCTTTTATTTCAGGCTAGAACGAGAATGTTAAAAAAAAAGACATATAAGGTGTATGCCTTGTACACTATACTTAAATTCCTGCATATCCGAGGATTACGTGCCGACTATTCGAGGTCATCTGCAGTCAACTGGCGGATTAGGCTAAAAAAGATTCAAACCATCCGGATAGCGGATCAGATGCGGATGCCAAGGCATGCGGATGCAGATCGGTCGCGGATATCTGTGGGTTCCGGTTGGCATTTGTGTTGAAAGCGGCCCATTAACCTGTGCGATCACCGAGTGTAGGGTAAATAAATGAATGATACTATAAACTACTGTCGAATTTTCTAGGTAGTAAATTATTTTCTTAAATAAAAGATGCCAACCAGTGGGGAAAAAAATTTTTTTTTTATACCAGGAAGGACCTTATTTTCACCAAATATGACTTTAGAGCATTCTATCTTGCCTTAAATGCTCACAGGGCACTAACCGTCCAGCGAAAGCATGTTCTTGATTGGCAGGAAAAAGAGCGAGAAAACTTTTTTCGGGGAAAGAGAAGCCAAGACGAACAAAATGTACAATCCACAATATAGTGGAAGAAACCTCCCCCCCCCCTCCCACACACACACACACACATATGCGCACACAGACATAAAACAGCCATTCTTGTTTGGTGTGGTATTTTCCCAGCTTCTCTGCTGTGAGTGACCGCCTTTCCTCTCTCACTTTTTTTTGTTGACCTAACTAAAATCACGCCGTGTTATTAGTGTGTGCTTTGACATTATTTATGTCATCAAAAAAACTTGCCTGCCTGAATCGAAAGTTTCAAAGCCAAACAAAATATTAAATAATACATTCTTTGAACGCATCTTCTGGACAGAGTGTCGCAGAGTCTCGAGACAATGTGAAATCGGCCACTCACCTTTGCACTGATGCAAAGTGACTCTACTAGAAATGAACGCTTATCACATAAATGCGATAAAAAATACGATGAATTGATTTTTGAGCACATTTTGACCGTTTGATTATTTTGTGCTAAGGTAAGCAAGCGAGCAATATACAAAAGTGTTTATTTTTTTAACTTACGTTTGCTTTTATGAAGGAATTTGCGGTCTGCGAAATACATGCTCTCTCGAATTTTGCTCTTCAGATTTGAATCGGTTAGAGATACAATAATTTAAGAACAATGTGGATGCTGTTTGGTTGCGGATACGAGGTCTGCGCAAGCCGATCGGATAGCGTTCAACAAAATGCCATCCGCGCAGCGCTCTAACCATAGTGACGGTGAGATGCTTGCTTATGGGGATTTGAACGTGCGCGGGTTTTCATCCTACCAATACTAAATGAGTAAGCTGATTTGGCTGAAGCGGTCAGTTTTGCTGCTGAGGATAAAACAACTGGTAAACAAGAAATCAGAATCGCTAAAAGCAAGTATGACGAATGGGGAGTTTTAGAAAAACGTAATAATCCACGAAATTGGTTGGTTGAAGTTTACGAGAGACGGGTAGCAAACTGTATACCGGAAGGATCTAAATGTTTGTAGATTTTGCGGCGCAAGCAATTATTATTCATCCATCTTCTGATAGAAGATATACGCTTTTTGTAAGTGCTCTGGTCATCTTCAGAATGCCTCAGAAGCAAAAGAGCGGACTGAAGAGTACATTACTAAACAGAAGCGGTGGTCTACTGAGGGCTTAGCCTGCTTGTCGACCGAATCAGATGCCTGACAAGAGAACAGCGTAAGGTTGGGGACAAACCAGCAAGGCGGGCTTGTTTTTTTATGATCAAGGGCTCAGTGAGGGAATTAGGTTCATCTCTGATCTATTCAACGGAGATAAGGCCTTCATACCAGAAGCGTCGACATTATATCGCATTTGGACATAGTCTGGAATAATGCACCGCAGAAACACAATCTCATTCTTTAGTTAAGTGAAGACTAATATTTACAGTTCGCCAAGGCCGTCGCATTTAAGAAAAACCATAAGTTAACAAGCAATGATCAAAATATAGGTAAGTTTTAAAACTTCGGTTTGGGTTAGTAACTCGATATTAGTTGAAAGGTTTAAAAAGAGAGAACAAAACGAGGACAAACAATACCAGTCATGTTGTCTTTGTGCCTATCTCCTCGTTTTGTTCCGCGTTTGTGAAACCATTTAATTAAGTAAATAGTGTTTGATAGCGTGACGGTTATACTTACAAATATTGTATGCCAAGTTCGAGTAACATGCAGTGAAAACGCTACACGAATAGCGGTGAAATAATTTTAATATTGTTTCTGTATTTCTAAGAAAACACATACATATATAACAGAAGTATCAAGCTTAGCATTTTCAAAACTTTTTAATATCAAATGGTAACTAGTCACTTTTACATTTTGCGGCTACTGTTGCACTGCGCCTTTTGCAAGGATCGCGCTCAGTCAGGTCGGATGCGAGTAGGCGTAAAATGCTAAAGAAAAAATCAGTGTTATAAGGGAACTAAACATTTTAACTGTTAGTAAGATCGCGCAGTCGTAATTTAGCCTCTTAATTATTTAACTGTTAGATTGTCACAATATAAAACAAGTGGTTGATATCCTTTGTGGTTTAAAATACTATTTTCGAGGCCCCTGGGTTTAAGTTACTAAATAAGCGACGCTTATGGTGTCGGCCGTCCAATCTCCAATTATTTTGTAAACGCCTCCATTTTGGTGCTTGGTGAAGAGCGAGCACAATATCTGACAGCTGCAATTTAAAAACGCGACTTTCTCAGCTTTAAGTATAGCTTTGGAAAGCTGCGGGTTTATCCTGGTTGTCTATGCCGAAGGCTCTTGTGATGCTCTTAGAGGGTGCTAAAGGTACCTCTTCGATTCGTGAAACCGTTTAAGAGACCTCGCAAACGATCTTGTCCACCTGGATGGTTGCAAGTGTAACATAAAAGCGTGTCTCGTGTGGCGGCTGCCAGGCAAGAGCCTCTGTTCATTAACGTAGCGCCGGCGGCTTTCCGGACACTTTCACTGAGGATTCCTTGAAGCCTTGACGAGGCTTCACCTCCTGCTTTGTTACTGTTCGTAAGATTGATGTCCTGTTCTTTGCTTTCTAGATTGAACACCGGATGTACAATGGCCTGCTGTCCTCCATGGAGCGGGTCCCTGCGAGCGCGAGAGCCACTCAGAAGGCTGTTTCTTTGTACCGAGCATGTATGTCTCTGGCCGAGACAGGCCGCTCCGAGGTAAGAAAGCACACCGAATGTTCTAAGATTGCGCACATCTTACATAGGATAAGATTGTTTTTTCTCGATTAGGTTGTTTTGTCTGGATAGAACGAGCCTCTCTTGAGTCGTGAGCCAAATAGGTTCTTGGCCATACAAACGGTTTTGTTACCAGTCGAATTAAATTTTTGCATGAAGATTGGCGAATATGACGCAGTTTGTGGATAAAGCATATTAAAGAATGAGCCCACATGAGTAAAGACTAACAAAATAAGAACTCGAATATGCTACTTACGACGTCTATTCGCTAAGAAAATGTGATGGTGCTGTGCTGGCCCCGTCCTGCAGGTTCACTCAAGGCGGAGAAATTCACGACCCCGTATCGCAGGGGTTCACGATTTTGTGCATTAATAGGCTAAGAAAAGCTAATCGGGTTTAGATTATTCTTTGAGCTCACGTGTCGTGAAGAGGTCTGGGGTTCTCGGCCAGGATTTGTGGCGGTTGGCGGGGTCCACGGTTCTTGTTGGGGCCGGCAGTGCTTGTCCAGGGTTCGCAGCTGGTCCTGCCACAGGCCTGCCCGTGTTAATCCTAGCCGGGGTCTGGGATTCTTCATGGGGCCGGCGGTGATAGCGGAGAGTTCGCGGCTTAACCGGTGGCAGGCTTAGGCGGCGTCAACCTAGACCTGCAGAAAATCCTTTCGTCGGTGTACAGGGTCCGATCGAGAAAATGAACCCTACTTTTCGGCCCGCGTGAAAAAACTACGCATCGCAGAACGCTCAAACTACCGACAGAATGTGCAACCCTGGCGGTCCAAGCAAGATGCCACAGATTTCAGAACATGAGCTTACCTGGATCAAAAGATAAAAGAAAAAAAACGAGAAATTTCTACGGGGCGGCTCTGACCGCGGAGAGACGCAGACGGAGGCCGTCTGCTTTGCGTTGCATCGCATATATGGCGCCACCACCTACACGGGTTGCGCGGGTTATCACGGGCATCTGCCGGACTTGGCGGCAAATTCAGAATTGTTCTTTATCATTTCTGAAGTTTCACTTACGCACCGCTTTTCACTGCAACGGAAATATAGATTAACACGCTCTGATTTGTGATACTTCGGTGCATTTGCTCTGGCATAACATTTCTTCGTGCTAATTATTTTAGCAGATGTCGTCTGATTCGCTCTTCGCAAACCCGAACACCGGTTCTCCCGTTGATTACTTTTAATCTCTACCGCGTTTCGCTGCACTTTCCTGCCTGATGAGGCAATTAACCCAAAAGCAACGCGCGGACGTCGTGGTTTGGTATTTAAAGCGCAGAAGCTTTAAGGATGCTTCGCCGCCGATACCTTCGAGTGCACCGTTCCAGGCCGCCGTCAAAGAGAACCACCAGGAAGTGGGTCCAGCGTTTTGGCGCAGTGGGCAGCGTCGCGAACAGGAAGCACGTCTTCGTCAGCACGCCAAAGAAAGAGCATCTCGCGTACGGGATCATGGGTGCTTTTGAAGCGGACCCGCACCTGTCCACGAAGAGAACGGCGAGTTCGTTTGGAGTTTCCGATTACACTGTTCGCCGGATTCTTCGCCGACACAACCTGCATGCCTACAAGGTTCACGTTCTCCACGAGCTGAAGCCTGAAGACTATGAAAGACGGCTCGATTTTGTGCCGCGAAGAGATCCTAAGGATCGCGGCCAACCCCTCCCATCTGGACTTCCCTCTCTCTGGACGAGGCCGTCTTTCACCTCGACGGAAAAGTCATCGCTCAGAACAGCCGGTATTGGAGCAACGGCAACCCGCACTGGACAATGAAGAAGTCTCAGTACTCTCCCAAGGTAACTGTCTGGTGCGGGATCTGGAGGGAGGGTGTTGTTGGGCTTTTTTTCGATGAGTCGGTGACAGGCAGAGGTTATCTCCGCGTGTTGAAGGAGGAGTTTCTTCCCTAGCTCGATGGCCCTCCACATGCAACGACAAGTTTGCGTATTCATGCAAGATGAAGCTCCCCCCCCCACTGGTGGACCTCCGATCAGGAAATGGTTAAGCGCCACCTTTCCTTGACGCTGGGTGGGAAGAGGCTCGCCCAGCGTGCCATGGCCACCGCGATCCCCTGACCTAACAATCTGTGATTTTTTTGTATGGGGGTTCATCAAGTCACGGGTCCACAACGGCGAAATCTCTACCCTCGACATCCTCAAGCAACGCATTGAGGCTGCGTTTCTGCTCATTACGGACGAAATGAGGGCGAGACTTGGGCGTTGCACCTGGCGGCTGGGATGTCACGTTGAGGCAGAACCGTAGGACTACGGAGTTGCCTTCCAGTGACTGCCCCTGACACACTCCACATACTTTCATCTGGAAGCAAGAATAGCTTCAGCTATGTGCGCGGTCTTTTCAAGTTTTTATTTCGTTTACCTCTGACAAAGTGGCCCTTTCTAGGGCTGCCAATTACGGTTGTCGGTCGGCTGCTGAGCTACTGCTGCACGGCGCACTCCCGTGTCTCTCACGTCTGGTTTCTCCCTGACCATGCAAATGGTGAACCAGGTTCTTTGACGGGGCAACTTAATTGTTCAGCATTTATTCTAAATACCAGCTAACCAAAAGTACTGAATTCTTTTAATGATATTAAGAATAATAAATTCGAACGTGTTCGAGACTCGACATAATGAGTAAACCGGGTCACAAAGTCGCTGACTTTGCATCTTCTGCCTCTCCCCTTTTTTAGATTTTCATTGCCAACAAAAAGCAGAAAAAAGAAAAAAAGAACCAAGTACGCGAACATAAACTGTAGAGAAGTTAGAAAAGGAAAATTTATTGGCCCAGCTGAAGTTCATCTGCAACCGAAAAGAGGCTCCTCTGACGGCGGAGTCCAAATATTGTAAATTTAAAAAAAATAATTAGGTTATAAATGGTATATTACAATGAGCAGACTTGGCCACTAGAGGAAGCTACTACGTCCATACCGTAACTTCACATAATCTGCAGCGCCAAGTGTCGAAGGTGCTACCAAACGGGAAGAATACGCGCACCGCGGCGTTCGGGTTTGCGAAGAGCAAAACAGACGACATCTGCTAAATTAATTAGCATAAAGAAATGTTATGCCTGAGAAAATGCACCGAAGTACCACAAATTAGAGCGTGTAATCTTTATTTCCGTTGCAGTGAAACGAAGTGCGTAAGTGAAACTTCAGAAATGATAGACAGCAATTCCGAATTTGCCACCAAGCCCGGCAGATGCCCGTGATAACCCGCCAACCCGCATAGGTGGTGGCGCCACCTATGCAATGCACAATGCAAAGAAGACGGCCTCTGTCTGCGTCTCTCTGTGGTCGGAGCGTCCCCGTAGAGATTCCTCGTTTTTTTTCCTTTATCTTTTGATCCAGGTAAGCTCATGTTCTGAAACTGGCATCTTGTTTGGACCGCTAGGGTTACATTCTGGCGGAGTTCGAGCGTTCTGCGATGCGTGGTTTTTTACACGGGCCGAAAAGTAGGGCTTACTTTTCTCGATCGGACCATGTACTTTGTCGTCACTATACCGAACCCCTTACTCAGTCACCACTCTGAAACGGTGACCATACGAATAGCAACGGAATAGCGGCGAACTCCCCACATGCAGGGCCAAGCATTTCCGGCTCGTCAGCGACGTACGGCACTGCTCAAGGCCACGCAATTCTCTGCTGGCGAATGCCACGGGATACTTTCTACCCTCAAACACTTGATAAAGTACCACGTCGGCAACGAACTTCGAAGCATCAGTCGCAAGCAGCAACGGCTGACTGGAGTCCGGATACCTCAAAGGGATGAGCAACAAAAAGTTTGCTTTTGACCTCTATGAAGTCGCTTTGTGCCTCGGGCGTCCATTCTACGGCAACATGCTTGACCCTCGAGGCAGTAGACGGCTTGGCCACTTTTGCAAAGTTCTTCACATGCTCTTCATATGTAGTAGCCGAGCGGACCAACGTACTGCCTTACCCTGCGCACGCCTGTGGGTACTGGGAAGTCTCAAATACAGGCTTGTTTCTGAGGTCGTGTCTAACTCCATCGGAGCAAACAATGTGTGCAAAGTACTTCAGCTTCATTTATAAAAGTTGACACTTGGATGGCTTCAGGTGTAGCACCCGCCACTCATCAAGCGCTTCACATACCTCCTCGATGTCCGACATATAGTCCTTCAAAACGGTGGCAATAGATTACGATGTCGTCATACAGTAAACGAAACACAACTTGCATAGGAGTCCGGTCAGGATAACGTCGGCGGTTCTACTGCCACACTTGCGGGCGTGTTCACGAGCCCCATGGGATTTCATCTTTCATTAGTGGTGACCGGCTGGGGTGTTGAAACTCCTCTTTTTGGCATTAGTCGTGTTCATTTGGATCTGCCAGAACCCCGACGCGAGCGCCAACAACATGAAATACTGCGCTGATGCAAGCTGCAACAACGTTTCTTGAATATCGGGAATCGGGTAGGAATCTAGCCTGGTCACCGAGTTGCGCTTGACATAATCGACAACGAATCGATACGATCCGTTCGCCTTCCGGACGAGCAGAGGCGGCGCACCTCAATGGCTACTTCTAACTCTCCGCTATGTTCCTCGTCAGTCAGATCCCGCACCTGCCGCTCCATTTCTCTCGAGTCGGAAAAGGGAATCCGGCAGGCGAGTAGCTACATGGGCGGCGATTCACCCGTGGCAAATGCCATGCTTGATCGCGCCGCACTTCCCCTGATCTAGATTGGATGAAGCAAACACCGCCTCATAACGGTCCAGCACACCCTGCGAGCCCTCTCTTTCTGGAGCACACTAATCCGGTCAACTTAAATTGGAGCCGCCCACCGGCTTTGCCTTCGACGACGTCCTGAGTCACCCCAACTGACCCCACGGGACCTTCAATTGCTGCAGTGAAAGTCGCACCCAGCTTGTTTCTGGGCTGGCTGAGCGGTCCTTGCTTACACTTGACCACACAAATGGGAACTTCGCAACTTTGGTGAACCAACACCCAACAACCAGCTAAATTTAAACCATTGGAAAGACTATCTTCGGGTTCCAATACCCCACTTTTGACACCAATAAGACAGAGCTGTGTTGGCACCGGGCGACACCTTAACTCATTCGGTCTTTTGCGCGCGAGCTCTTGCTCGATGGCGCGGGGATGGAGATGAACGGGTATCCCCAATTCTGCTGTTCGAAGCCTCTCGAAGCAGGCCCGGACGAAACTCACATGGTACATCAAAGCAAGGTGTCTGAACGGGGCAACAGCCGACCATCGTCTGCTTCATATGTTGACTAGTAAGCCAAAAAGCAATGCAATTATGTTTTTCTTATGTTTTAATTTCATGAGCTTGATTAGTAAATGTATTAAAACCAGGCAGTACATGCAGAAACGCCATTCAACATTTGACTCAAAAACATTGTCTGCTCCTGAACATCGGTATCTGCACCCTCTCTTACCTGCCTTCATTTGTCCGCTGTTGCAATAATCACACATCGTTTGACAGCCGACGACCCATTAGACAGTAAATTCAAGCTTTTACCACGTCGCTTCTTACTTAAATGTCATTTTATATTGCATTTGGTACATAAAGCTATATGTTTTCACCCTGTTAAAGCGTTTCATCACAATACGTTCATAAATTCTTCTATGCGGTCCCTTCAGCGGTTTCTTTACCTCAGGCATATTTCCGATTGCTCGTCTTTAGTTCGGGTATCGCATGACAAACTTCCAGGGTCAACCTCAAGCATGATGCAGATATATTTTTTTTATAAATGTGTCATGTATTAAAAACGTTTCCCTGCTATGAATGTAAGTGCCGAGATCTTCGCTAATGCTCCTGCACTGTAAACAATAATTTGCAACTTTAAGTGTGTTTTGCAGTGTCTATAACTCACACCCCAACCCTCCTAGAAAAGGGTGTATTGAACGCAATAATACACATGTAATGGTTGTTCAAGCCAGGATTACACCGAATAAAGACGTGAAAGGCTGTAGTGGTTCACAGATTAACGTTTGACTGTGAACGACTGTGTTAGGACCCTTGTGATTCCTTATGATAGAAGCACTGGCGCCATCAGTCAAAAAGCCTTAGAACACTTTCGAGCCGCGGATAACCAGACTGGAGGTTTTGTAATATTTGCAAGATAAAATCTACGAAGGTATCTTGTAACATTTCCCGCTTTATTTTATGCCCATGTTCAAATTAGTAAAGATATGCAGATCGCAAGTGTACCATGACTTCTCAATAGATGGCGCCATTCGTGGTGTTAGTTTCATCATAAGCAGTAACAAGCGGTCGTAACACAGTCGGTCACAGTCAATTCAAAATGTGCGGAGACCCACATACCTGTAGAAATTGTAGTGCATATGGTGCCTCCAATATTAATATCTTCCTGCTCTTGAGAGTAGCAAGAAAGAAACATGCTCGAAGTGATTGCTGTATGCGTGCATCCACTCATGCATAAAACACAGACATGGAGGATAGAGTTGGATCTCGTTGAATTTTGCTCCCTGAACTTACAGCTCTTTGGCTGCGAATGATGCATTGCATGCTGCAGTAAAGCATTCTTGCGATGAACTTGGGCCCTGAAATAGTAACACCTAATAAATTGTATTCCAATGTGTTGCAAACATAATATGGCATTCTTGTGGACTTTGAGTTAAAACTTCAATCGGCTACGCGATAGATGTAGTTTCTTCCCTGTCGATGACGCGAAGCAGCCGTCTCCTCCAAACGTACAAGAGCGTGTCGGTCTCGTTGAAACTGGGGCGCGCACACGCCACTAGGACTGAGGGTTTTGGTCTACCTCTTTAAAAAAACCTATAAAAAACAATATGGTAGATATAGTGAAATGCACATGAAACAATTCTGGCTCAAAATGAAGCCGAACTTCATGATGGTAAATTCCCACCCTGTTTTGTGTTGTGCGGAAGCAATGTCTCCAACTAATTGCTTTGTGTTGTAGTTGATGACGCCAGCTGGAGCAGTCGGCAACATTAAAAGCTACATATAATATTAACATTTTAAAATGTCGGTGCTATACATGCCTGCCATTCGACGTCATATGGCAAACTACCTCCTCCTGCAGCCGTACCTTATGCAGAATACATTTGGCACCATCAAATTCGTTCATGCAAGTCTTGCCGAGAAGAAAAGATTCGATGATACCAAAATTTCGGCTTAAGAAGTAACGGGCACAGGAACTTAAAACAAAGCAATGGCGGCCCACGTAACATCAATGTAGCTGCCGGAAGTTATCTGCCGGGACGACTTCGGAGGCAAAAACATGACGAGGTAAAGCAGTATAAGAAAACAATTACGCGCCATTGTGCTTCTTGAATTTTGTCTGGAATGGAACCACCCACTAAGCTCCAAGGTTTGTGAACGCAAAATGTTTTGTCAACTACAACTTTTGAATTAGGATAATATTACGTAATATGTCGAACCAGTTAGCGTACGGTTTTGAAGACTTTGTACCAGAAGAAAGATGCTGTTTTGTGAATCGAAGATATGTTTTACTAAGTCACCTCTCGCAACTGCACTGGTCCCTGAGCCATCTATTGCTTTCGACATGCCATTTAGTAAAATCATTGTAACCTTTCTCAGACAATTTCTATCAAATTTCGAACCTTCAGGAAATGCTTGTCTCACGACTGACCATCTTTGGACACTAAGAGGGAGTTAAAAATGAAGAAAATAAACTGTTTATTTCGACCTGCACCACCTGAAAAAATAACAGGTTTAATCCTGTTATGTATGTTATACCATTATCGTGTTATCTTCCCCTGGACTATGGGACAAAAGCACATTTAGGTCACTAAAGCCTTTTTTCACTTATGACTGCCGTCAGCCTGAATCATTTTATACCTTTAACCTATGGCTGCAAATACTATAAATGTTTGAATATTCAAAACGTCCCAATGTTCGTGGAACCTATTGTTTGCAATTGTAAGTGATTTGTGAAAATTGTATTCTGTAGAATATTCCGGAGTTTAGTTTGCATAGTCTGTATATTATCCTCTAAACAATTTAGACAGCATCAGAGAAGCCAGCTCTATCTCCGCCACGCTCCCAGGCAAAATGAAAATGAAGAGATTTGTTACTTTGTACGTAACATGCTGTCAATAACGCCGAGTTATGCTGAAGTGCCAGAACCATCTTCTCGGTGTGATACGGCCTTGAAGTTGGTCCCAGACTATGGTTGTGTACCACCCTGATATGATGTATCCATAAATCTCTATCGTCATGTTTTTAACCGAGAAAACAAAAGGATAAATATTTCGTCTCTTCGAAATTGAAAAAGAAACTTACGGTTTTGTTTGGTTGAATTCAACGAGTCATTAGAGGTACATCATACGAGCATAGGTCACATCTGAAATTTTCATTATTCTTAATTGCAATAACTTCTTAAGATAAAGCTAGCAAACAGGTGAGAGCTGGTTAAGGTTGCTCATCGTTGAGACCGGAGACGAAGGAAAGTCGTCTCCGGTTTTAACGATGGTTCCGTGGGTGGTTTTTCTTAAGAATTGTCTGACGGTCACCTATGGGACGCGGAAGTGTCCGGATGTGGGCAGGGAGAAGACGTATACAAGCGACGGTTTCGATAAATGATGTCAGCTTAGTTTGAGACGTGTGTCCTGTCCCCATTCTTTCCGCTGTTTCCGGTTTTAACGATGTGAATAATTTTAAACCTGCTTCAAAATACAAGTATGAAACAAGTTTTTTAATTATTTTACTGCAACGACCGAGGCGATGTGTTGCGATGAATACATACAAACGATCCGTATCGTATCAAAGCATATGGTTACCTGGAGCAGGGTAAAATGTTAGTCAACCGACCTGCCATTCCTTCGCTCTCCTGAATGTCAGGTCCGGGTTGCTTTTGTCAACATCTGGGAGTAAAAGGAGAAAAGGCGCCCGGACTATGCTCCCGTTGTGCAGGTCTTTTGGCTCCCAAAAGCTGCGGGCTGTTATCCCAACCTACTTTGATTCCATCTTGCTGTCTCTCGGGGAATGCTCGTTCAACTGCTTTGGACGTCAACGCTGTGTTTCAGGAGCATCTGAGACAAACTAAAACAGAAACCAAACCAATGCTAGCCTCGTCGAAAGGGGCATTCATTTTTGTGATGACATATGTACAAGTGGCAGGCAGCAGTGCGGCTTAACTTTTTGAACAAACAATTTCATATGTATTTTTCAGACAGTGTCATGGCACAGTCGATTTCAGTTCCCAGACGAGTATGTGAAACGTAGCTAAAAATATTTGCATGTTTCTACAGACCACCATATAGAATGCACCCATATAGTAACAGGAACACAAATCTCTTAGTTAGTGAGCGACCTGCACAGGATTAGTATTTCACTAGCTGTTAGCCGTCAAATGCTTTGGAAACTGCAGTAATATTCTCGTCCAGCCGTTGATTTGATTCACCAGGATGTCACACAAAAAATCAACCCAGAAATACACGGCAATAAAGGATCACCTTTAGCGATTCCTGTGATTCACACAACATTAAAATGTCAATCACAGAAGCATAAATACCCTGTTTCTATTGTATTGTTAAAACATTAAGGCAACCTCCTACAAACAGGATTGAATTCAAGGTGGGTTTCCTACAATAAGTGCCACTGTAGGGTTGTTATAAAAGGTGAACCTCAAAACCAGTGACAATGGAGAATATTTGGCTTGAGTGTACTTACTAGAGAATCCGTATAATGAATGTTAGTTTCCGCTTGGCAGGGAATGCATCATTAAAAAAATATTGGGGTTTATGCTACAATACAATTGAAGCAACGGCCCCAAAAGTTTCCAAAAAAGGGACTACCCAGGTCCTGAACTCTAAATTTTGCGCTCCGGAAGCCAACATGGAACTTCAACACAACAAAATCACTGTAACTTGTGAGATTGAAATAACACATATTATGAGAGGCGAAACAATACTAGCAACAACATTTTCAGCAGAGAGACTCGGTCCATAGCGAAATGAAACAAAGGTTAGATCAGCTACATTTTGTGCAAAACATCTTGAACAATGTTGACTATTAGGTCTCGAAAGAAATGCATTCCTTTACTTGGGTTAGTGATCTAAACTGGCCTAGGTCTTCTAATTAATAGTATATACCTTCATATCAATTATAGTTGCAAAATCAAGACCCAGGTACATGCTCGATTTATTATTAGCTTTCCAAATATATAACATGCTAAAAGTTGAAAACACAAGACCTGCGAATGATCACGACTCCGCCAAAAAATTACGAAGTATGTACAGCTCGCCATACCTACTGCGAGACAACATTTGCCCAGCACATCACATCGAGAAACACCCTGCTTCTACGAAACTTTAACTTCAAAATGAATTAAAAAAATTATATGGCTGGAAACGAAGACAAGGGTTAATAATTTGCTAGTCGGTAATTCATGGAAGCAGATTCAGCGCAAAAGACATGGTCCAGAGATGTACACAAACACGTCGCCGTGTTTCTATCCCTGTTTTTTCTCGTTTTTTGCACCCAATATGCTGTTATGTGAAGACAACTTAAGAACTGGTGCTGAGAACGTGAATAAAATCAATAAACAATGATGATGCGTAAGCGATACACACGTTGGTATGGATGCTTAATCTTATGACGCTAAAACAACTAACCTCCACTTAAGCCCCCCCCCCTCCCACGAAGCAATCATGTTTCCAGATGGTTTAGTTTCGAGTTTGCGAGAAAACTACCGCCCCCGTGAAATTGAAAAAGAGATTAGTAGCACTAATGTCACTCCAAACTAGTTTTAGCGTTTATGGCTAGAAAGAGAAAGCCGAAGCCAGCCAGCCGTCATAACACTCGCTTCCACCACATTAAAGCGTTAAGCAAGTCGTATGTTGTGTAAGAGGTATCAGCAGTCACTTACATGGCTTCCGGAAGCACTGAGATTGTTCTACAATCATGCTGCAGAAATATTCTAACCTGTAACCACGTCAACACGTGAAAGTGTCCCCGGTCGCAGTTCTGGCGGTAACCAAAAGCAGCTATATTGAAAGCGAACGGGGATCGGCTACAACTTATGCCTGCGATTTAAGAAAAAATGGCAGGGCGCCTATATGTGGCGATTAATTGTGGTCGTCAATGGAAATGAACTCCGAGCTCACGAACGACACGTCAACCTACGAGCTTCCATGCAGAACCTCAGTCTTCCTTTTTTATTTTTATTTATTTTCCTCGCTCTTGCACGCGGGGCACCGGAGCTCGCACGAGCCATACTAGTGGTATTTTGCGGTTCGTCACATCATTTATTTTTGCTTCCTTCACACACAGCTCTTCGGCTCTTAATGGTGCCTTGTATGTAGCAATAAAACGTTCTGCGATGAACTTAGGTCTTGAAAGAGTAACACCTAAAAAAGGTATTCCAATATGTTGCAAACATTTACTTTCAGTCTTGTGTACTTTGAGTTCAAACGTCATTCGGCCCCGGGGTAGGTTTTAGTTTATTTGCCTGTGTCGATGACCCGAATCAGTCGTCTCCTCCCAACGTACAAGAGCGTGTCAGTCTTCTTGAAACTAGGCCCGCGCACATGCCACAATAACTGAGGTTTTTGTTTTCTTTCTCCTAGAAATAAAAGAAAATAGAAAACAATATTGTAGATATATAGAAATGGACGTGGCAGATTTCTGGCTTAAAATGAAGCCGAAATTCGTGCTGGTAAATCCTTACCTTGTTTTCACTGGCTTGGAGGCAATGTGCTCCAACTAATTAATTTTGTGTTGTAGTCGACGACGCCATCTGAAGCAGTTGGCAGCACTAGAAGCTACGGATAATACTACAATTTGAAATATTGGCTGTTATACATGCCTTGCATGCAACGTCATTTGGCACAGTACTATTTTTCTGCACCCGTACCTTCTGCAGCACACATTTGGCGCCAAGAAAATTGTTTTTGGCAGGCCCTTCCGAGAAAAACAGATTTGATGATGCCAAAATCCTGAAGAAGGAACGGACACAAGAGCTTGGTACAGAGCAATGGCGGCCGACATAACGTCAATGCCAGTCATGTATTCCTTGATAAGATGAGCCAATGCGTGAGCAAAGTAGCTGTCGGCAGTCATCTTCGGGACGACATTGGAGGAAAAACATGACGAGGTAAACCAGTATACAAAACAAATACGCCCCATTGTGTTTCTTGAATTTTGTTTGGAATGGAGCCATCCACCAAGCTTTCAAGATTCATGAACCCCAGATATTATGTCAATTAAAACTTTCTTAAAATAGAAACTATGGGGTAATATGCTGAATGGGTTCAAGTATAGTTTTGAAGATTATGTACCATAGGAAAGATGATGTTTTGTGAATCCAGCATATGTTTCACCAAGCCACATCTCTAAACTGCACTGCTCCCTCAGACATCTATTGTTTTCGGCATGCTATTTAGTAAAATCATTGTAATCTTTCGTGATTTTATTTATCGAATCGATCCTACACAAATGCCTCTCTAATGACTATAGGACAAAGGCACATTTAGGTCACGAAAACCCTTTTCATCTATGACTGCCCTCAGCATAAGTAAGTTTATACTTTTACAGTTGGCGGCACATACAATAATTGCGGAAATATTCTAGACGTCCAAATGTTGGTGGAACCTATTGTGTAGATGATTTGTAAAAAGTAAATCCTTTAACAAACACAGGAGTTTTGTTTCGATAGTCTGGATATTATCCTACGAACAATCTAGACGGCATATGAGAAGTCAGCACCATCTCCGCCACACTCCCAGGTAAAATGAAACATATAGCGTTCTTACTTTGTATGTACTATCCTGTCAATATCGCCGAGTTATGCTGAAATCCCAGAACCACCTTTTCCGCATGATACGGCTTGCAAGTTGGTCGCAGTCTATGGATGTGTACCACCCGGCAATGGTACATGCATAAATCTCTTGTCATGTTTTAACCCCAGAAAATCAACAAGTTGAATGTTCGTTTTCTTCGAAATGAAAAAAAGAACTTTCAGTTTTGTTTAGTTGAATTTAGTTAACCAATCCTAGCACATCAGACACGCATTAGTCACTTCTGTTCTTTTCATTAATTCAAAATTGCAAGAATTTTAACCTGCTGAACTAAGTGAGCTAAAACTTTAATTTTACTGAAACTATGTATGTAATATTTTGCGATGACAACATTCAAACCAGCCTTATAGTATCTAAGTCTATACTTATCTGGAGGGTTAAATGCAAGTTAACAAACCTGCCATTTCTCCTCTCAACTGTATATAAGATCCGCGTTGCCTTTGCCCTTATCCTTGAGAAAAACGACACAAGGCGCCCGTGCTAGCTCCGTTGTGCATGTCATTTGGTTTCCAAAAGCTGCGAGCTGTCAGCCCAACCAACTTTGATTCCATCTTACTGTCTCTCAGGTGAATATTCGTTCAACTGCTTTGGACGTCAATGCTGTGTTTCAGGAGCATGTGAGACAAACTGAAACAGAAATCAAACCAATGTTTAGCCATGTTATTAGGGGCTTTTATTTTTGTGATGACATACATTAAAGTAACAGGCAGCAGTGCGGCTAAATTTTTGGACAAGCACTGTCACATGTATCTTTCAGATAGGGTCATGACAGAGTCAATATCAAGTACCAGGAGAGTATGTAAAACGTCGCGAACAAATATTTTGCATGTTTCTACCCCCCCCCTCTCCCCTCATTGCATGCACCCAAATAGTCAGAGGAACACAAACCTGTTAGTTAGCAAGAGTCCCGCACAGGTGGAGTATGCCACTAGCTGTTCGAGTGCAAATGTTCTGAAACTGCAATAATGTTCCTGTCCAGCTGTTCATTTGATTAACCAGGTTGTCACACAGAAAAGTAACTTAGAAAAACAAGACATTAAGGAGAACCTTGTGTCGCTGCTGTTATACATACCACATTAAAATGTCACTGACAGCGACATAAAGAACCTGTTGTTTATGTGTTGCTAAAATACCAAGGCAACCTCCCATCAACACCCTTGAAGTCAAGGTAGAATTTCTACAATAAGTGCCAGTATATAGTTAATATAAAAGGTGAACCGCAGAACCATAGACAATGGAGACAATTTGACTTGAGCGTACAGAAGCACTGTAACTTGTGAGATTAAAACAAAATATATTAGAATAGGTGAAACAATTCTAACAACCACATCTACACTAGAGAGACTCGGTCCATAGCAAAAACAAACAAAGGTAATAACAGTAATATTCAATGCAGAACACCTAAAACAATGTTTATTATTAAGTCCTGGTAAGAAATGGATTCCTTTACTTGGGTTAGTGTTCTATAATGATCTAGATTTGATAATTAATACTTTATAGCTTCATTTCAATCACAGTAGCAAAAACAAGGCCTAGGTACATGTTAGATTTTTTATTTGTTTTTCAATTATGTTACACGGTAAAACATTCGAACACAGACTGGCGCATAATCACGACTCTGCAAAAAAATTACGAAGTATGTGAAGTTCACCATACCTGCTGCGAGACAACATTTTCCCCGCACATCACATTGAAAAAACACCGTGCTTCTACAAAACCTTAACTTGAAAAATAAAATTATAAAAATGATATGTCTGGAAGCGAAGAGAATTATTAATAATTCGGCTAGCCGGTAATTCGTGACAGCGAATTCAGCGCAAATGAGATGGTCAAGAAAGGGACACAAATGCATCGTCGTGTTTCTCTCCCTCTGTTGTCCTCGTTTTTTGTGACAAAGCGAAGACAACTTAAGAACTGTTGCTGAAAACGTTACTTACATCATTAAGCAAGGGCGATGCGAAAGCGATACACACATTCGGATGGATTCTTAAGCCTATGACGCAAAAGCAAGACACATCCGCTCAAGCTCCCCACCAATGAAGCAGTCATATTTCCACATTGTTTAGTTTCGACAGTTCGCGAAAAAGAAAGGCGCCGGCGTGAAAACGAAAAAAGGAATCCCTAGCACTATCGTCACATCAAAGTAGTTTTACCTGTTTTATGGTTATAGCCCGAAAGAGAAGGCCCAAGCCAGCCAGGTGATCATAACACTCAGTACCACCACGATTAAGCACTAAAGGGACCATGAAATGACTTTTCTACTTTTGCCAGATAACTTATATATTAAACCTTCAACGTTCACTGAATGCCGAACAGGCATCCGTTCTCGTCTCAGTTAATTAGCTTCTACACAAAAAATTAATTAAATATCGACTTTTTCTTTCTTCTCCAACTGACCGCAAAACAAGTTGCGGCGTAATTTTGACGGTCGTGGCGTGCCCTGTTTCCGGAACCGAAAGTTCTCTCGGCGGTAGAATGGGAGCGTCAGCGGTGGCGAGTTGGGGGTGCGCCGGTAGGTTTGACTGCGCTGATGGCGCTGATGTCACCGACGTATTTTCCGAATCGGCGCCCGTCATCGCCGCGATAGCCATGGACACATCGCAGCTGAGCGAAATTCACTGAGATATGTAGCGCTACAGCGACAGCATGGGACTAGTCCCATGCGCCGATGTGCCTGTTGGAAAGTGCGGCGAGTCTTCCGGTGAACACTCCAGAAGTCAACCCAACTGTCATTGCTGGTAAAAGGCGGCCCGTGTCAGTCGTTTGCAAAGCGACGTAGATGGAAACAAAATGCCGCGGTGTTTTTCGCGGCCTAGTAGATGCAGGAGCAAGCCGACGTTAAAAATACGTTTGAACTACGACAGTGTGAGCAAGAGCCACGTAAATACCTGTTCACACTCGGAGCGGACGCGCGCGTTTGATGGAAGTGCTGTATTCGCGCTGTTGGTAAGCGCTTCGGGTCCGATCTTTTACGATTGCAACTCGATACTGACGTGACACTCGCAAAGGAAGGTTGGACCGGCATTGACGTAGCTCCCACGAACTTTTATAGCTCGACACTGACCTGCTGTCGTGTCAGAATAAAAATGGCATACTAATAACAAAATGTGCATACCGTGTTACGAAGGTAATCCATACGGCGTTTATTTGAGCTTTATATCACACAAAACAAGAAGATAAAATTGACGAGAGTCCCTTTTCGACGATAATTTTCGTCAACACTGCCTCTGAAAACAAGGGGCAGATATTCAACTCGCCTCTTAATCTAAAATTGAGGTCAGCGATCAAACTATAATACGGAAAGGGTCCACAAGGGTCGCGCGGGCATATTCCAATCAGCTCGCCAACCGGTCGTGGGTAGACGGTCTTGGCCAAGGACCGTTGAAGCAACGCAGCACTGAGTCGAGTGCCTGCTATGCCTATCTGCCGAGCTCGGTGGATTCGTAGCCGTTGCAGCTTCTCTCCCCTACTGAAAAAAAACCATATGAATTTTCCATACGGGTCTTCATATAGCGTTATGGGATACGGGTCATATGGTTGGTACGGGTCGTATGGGTCATACGGTTGGTATGGGTCATACGGTTGGTACGGGTCGTATGGGTCATATGGTTGATACGGGTTGGTACGGTTTGTACGGTCCATATGGTTTGTACGGTCCATATGGTTGTTATGGATATTGTTTATGCCAGGCACGTAGCCAGGATTTTGTTTCGGGGGGGGGGGGGCCGACCATGACAAAATGCTGTATGAGGGGGAGGGGGAGAGGAGGTCCCAGCAAACTAGAAGATTTCGGGGGGGGCCTGCCCCCCCCCCTGGCTACGTGCCTGGTTTATGCAGTTTATATCATTGATATGATCTATAGGCCAACGCACTATTTACAAACAAGCCCTCACGAGGTGTGGGCAAATTCAGTTTCCAAACAAGGTGCGGGCACTGCACGTGCGCAGGAACGAGATTCACGTGACGTAAAGCGTCTGCACATGCGCCCTAACAGTCAGGGCCACGTCTCGGTGTATATCGGTCGTATTAACCACATGGTTCACCCGTCAGTGAAAAGTGAAGTTCAGCAGGGAAACACTTTCCTTTTTAAAGCCTATGCAAGATAGCACAAAGTGGATGTCACAGAGAAATGCTACAACTTCTAGAAAGTGAGAACATGCATTCCACCCGCAGGCTCGTTTATTTGCCCTCCAGTCTCAGGCTTTGAAGCAGCTCGTGCATGTAATGATGCATTTCTTTGAGGCGAGCTGCATCTGCTTTCCCAGGGGTCACAGGCTGATGCACCTGCGACGGGCGTCTGAAAGTAATGTAAACAAAACAGACAGTCACATTGCATGTTCTCGTAAAATAGTTTGTACAGTATTTATTTAGTCAATAAACCCTTTTCAAAAGTCCATCAAGCAACATTGGCAGTCACCATTGCTTGCTCACGAAGTGCATGACTGGATCTGAGTCCTCTGACGCTGACGCAGGGCTCGCTTTCAATATATGCTCAGAGTATGTGAGCAAGCAATGGCGGACAGGCGTTGGCACTGACGTTGGAAAAGGGTCTATTCACTTAATTTTTATGACCGACTTAATATGACATAATATTTAAAATCATCTAAGTCCCGTAACTTTCACATTTTGAAAACAATCACAAACATTTATTATGTCAATACATCACCAATTGCAAAATGTTCTGCCAGTGAAATAACTCTTCAACCCAAATTGTTTCAATTTCATAAAATATTGAGACCATAAAAATAAACTCACATGCTGTATTGCATTCATTTAGCATTCGTAAGAGCAAGGATAGTTTTTTCTGCACTGAAGATTGAGGCATCAAAGTATGCGCCAGAAAACTGAGGAAGAGGAGGATACAAGAGTGCACGGGGACGTCAGAATGCCAATCTCCGATTGGAATGATTAATAGGTAGACGCAAAGCTAGCTGCCTTTGTCTCCACCGCATTCGCCGAACGTGTTCGAATGCGAAAGCCAAAGGTCGAACGCCAGGCATTTAACCAGGGTGTCTAGTAAAATATTATTTTGAAATTCCCTGACTTTTCCAGATTTTCTCTGACAAGTATATAAGACCATTACAACACAAGGCATTGAGCGTTGAGCACTGTGAGGATCATTTTGCATGGGCTTAATTCAACTTGCATATTCTAAAATATTTGGGTTCGTCCAGTCCGGATGAAACGGAGCAGTTTCTCGCCGCCGACATCGTCAGTGAAGAGGCCACTTCCGGAAACAAGATGAAAACACGACGCTCAACCACACACGTCAATAACCAAATGGCAGCATGGCCACCAGATGCACACTTTCGGATACGTTCGGCTTAAGGGTTGGGGTCTACGGCCATTCCCATTTGTTACTAAATCTAGTAGCTCTAACTGGATCTAGCGTAGTGACGCGCCCTCAATCCAATCCAAGGCTTGGACTAGATTTGTCGACTGTTCCTTTTGCATCGGGTAGCACACTCTACATCGGGTAGCACACTCTACACCGGGTGAGCAGAGCCCGCGCTCTGCTCTAAGCAGAATTTATTGGCTATTTTTCTGCCCCCAAGTCCTCAAGTTTTTGCCCAGGGCACTCGATGGCGTTTCCGGCTCATTTTCCCTGTGGGCTCGCTTTTTGACAATATCCCTGACAATTCCCTGAACTTAAAATTTCCCTGACGATTCCCGGTTTTCCCGGTCGCTAGACACCCTGTTAACGTTCTAACACGTTTGATGAGTGCAGTGGAGACAAAGGCTGCAGTGGAGACAAAGGCTGCTAGCCTTAGGTCTGCCCACTGATCATTCGAATCAGAGCTTGGCATTCTGACGTCCCCGAATGTCCTTGTATCATCCTCTCCATCACCTTCTTGGAGCATACTCCTTTCACTTTCTGCCCAAGTTTCCAATGCAAAGGGTTTTTGGTCTTCAAATAAGCACTATGTCAACTGAGAAAATCTGCACCCTGAACAAGTTCTATGAAAATTGCGTTAAACCCACCTTCTAATCTCTAAAGCCTCGTGTTCAAAGATATTTGGAGTACCTAGAACAAGCTGCACTATCATTCTACTTAATGGAAGTGTAGCCACATAATCTTAGTATAGTATAATTAAAAAATTATTTTATTCATGAACAGGAACTTTTAGTTAAGTAAATCATCCCTGCAGTCCATTAAGTACAAATTTTAGTTTAGACTAGACAAATGTAGGCCAGAAACACTGAAATCCTGGAATTAATGAGGAAATAACTTGATTCGTGCTTACTGTAGACTTTTTTTTCGCGGGCTCCATATTTCGCGATTTAGGTCAAAGCTGAAGTTTTGGAATAATTCGCGGGTTCTAATTTTCGTGACGCAGGGGGATCTCGATATAGATTCCAATGTGTTTACATTTTACCGGAATTGTTCGCGGGACCTATTTTTTGCGAATTGTAGGCGATTCGCGAAAATCAGGTCCTCAAGAAAATTAAGTTGTTTACGGTATTTGTTTCAAGCACAGTAACATGAATTCCATTGCACCCATTAGTGTGGACACTGCCAAATACTTCATTTTCAATTGAAAAAGAGTTATAACTGGTAAGCTAGTTGATGAATTTCATAATTCTCCTAAACATGTAAATTAAGACATGCTGAGAAACCAGTTAGCATGCTATTTACAGGTACAATAGCACATAAAGATCGGCCAAAGCATATTGTTCAAACCCCTACACTGTCAGAAGGAACAAAGGTAGAATTATAGGCATGACGCCGAAACACAGCGGGAACCAAAGTTCAGTGTAGCAGAGATCACCACACTGTTTGATCTCACAGGTTGTGAGTACCGTGTACCTGCCCATCTATAACATTTCTGGCTAAAGTACTCCAGCACTTTCTCAACATTGGCTCTAAACAAAAAATTTGATCGTTTAGTAGCTAGCTACCAAGTTTCAGAAATGCCAATGTGTTATGTTAAGCTACACGCCCCTTTACTTCTCTCTTCCTAAAATCAGCAGGAAGCACAAGCTTCTGCCACTAGGTGCTTTCGTTCTTAAAGCCATAAGCTCATGCTCGCACAGTTTACCTCAATGCTCAATTCACCATACTGCTAGTACAGTATGGCGAATGTTTGGTCAATAAATATATCTGTCAGAATGCTTGGTCAATACATGTATCGTTCAAAGTAATTTTCCGCATTTGTGATCAAAGCGAGTCTCTAAAAACTTTCAGGAGTATTAAAATATTTGGAGAAACTTATAACGTCGCTATCTTCTTTACTCAACACTGCCGTTCCACACAGGACTTAATTAATTTTGGCTTCTGCCACCCTAATTCATGAGACGCCGAGTTAGTCCTAACAGTGCAATAGGGAGGGGCTCATGCAGCTCCAACTGCTTTGGCGTGTCGCACTCCTGTAAGCTATACTCTATTTTACTTAATTTTACGATAACTTGGCGAACAGTGGAGGCTACGGCCCCGCAACCCAATAAGAGCGTCGGGGCGAGGCGTGTGACACTACGTCATGGGAGCGTTTGCGTCACTATGCCAAATGCGAACCGGCCGTCGTCTGCTGGTCAAGAGTCCTCTGCTGCGAAACGAACCAACTTCAGATTTTTAGCGTCCACCGCCTCAACACTGCTGTTCGCTAGAGTAGCGAGCTCTTCGGGAACAGTTCATGAGAAATCCATACGCTCAATTTACCCTCGAATCTGTGGCGGGTTCTAATGCCAGGGCGATGTTTTGAGCGGGAGCAGTCGATTACACGGCCGTGATCGTTTAAACATTGTTCAAAATGCCATGTTGGTCTCGGAAAAGTGTTGGTCCGTATTAAGTATCGTTGAAAAGTAATATGTCTTTGTCTTTCTGCAGTGTTGAGTAGTGTTGCGGTCAGAGGAGGCTGACCGTAACACTCCTAAAAGAAAGGAACCCTAGAACTACTTCTTGTCGCGAACGGCGCTTTTGCTGTGGCGGTAACGAGGTCTCTGGCCTCGACCATGGGGTTGCTGTCACGCCTTGCTCCGATGCTCTTATTGGGTCGGGGGCCGCAGCCTCCACAGCTCGCCAAGTTATTGTGAAACAGAGTATAGTTGCTGCACTCGAAGTAAGGGTAAAGGATCGCAAACTCAACATGCCCAGCATTTGCAAGAAGGTATAGGACATACACTTTGAGGTTAACAAGCCATACACCAGATAAGGTGCTTCGTGTGTGTTGAATGGTTCCAGAAATCTATCGATGCCCTTGCACCAGCAGAGTTGAATCGTTCATGTTGAAAAGCAAACCAACGAAACTACAAGACGTTCGGCAAAAATAGGTTACAGTGTCTGCAGCAATCTGTGCTTTTTATTTGGGATTTCAGAGAGATGAGCTCAATTCTCTGTAAAATAGAAATTACGTTTACTCTGAAAGAATTTCTGTTCTGCATTTCAAGGTTGTCTCGTTAAAATAAAAAATAAATACCAGAAAAAAGTACTAACCTGATATGCACC
Organism: Ixodes ricinus; assembly: GCA_037355805.1. NCBI lineage: Eukaryota > Metazoa > Arthropoda > Arachnida > Ixodida > Ixodidae > Ixodes > Ixodes ricinus. The sequence goes on along the minus strand of JAZHYW010013206.1, from coordinate 42,721 downwards.
TATGGAGTCTTGTTTTGGCTAGCAGTGACTGGCCCTGGTTAGCAATGACTCAATGTCCCCAGGATTGAAACGATGGTTAAGTAACGTCCACCCTTATGCACTTTTTGGTATAGCTGGAAGAGACAAAAACATCTTGTTAAAAATGACTGATCCTTTTCACGTGCAAAGTTTGCAGTTCATGCTTCCTGAGAGTGATTTCCCACAATAGTGTTAAATTAGAACAATGAGAGCAAAGTTGTTTCAATAAAGGGCCCCCGAAAAGAAAAACAAAATGTTTTTTTTAAACAGTCTGGTTGGGACACGCGTGTCAAAAAATTAATCTTATGCGAAAAAAAAAATTGTTTAGAGCAATACTGACGGCGCGAGACGCGATTTAGTCGGTAGTCACCTCCTTTAAGGCTCTGTTATACTCCGACGTAACGCGTGCGCGCGTGCGAGCGCGCCACAGCGCCGTCACGTCGGCGAAAACCCGACGCTCTATACTCCCGACGTCGTGGCGCTAACCGACGCGACCGGCGGCGTTCGACGCAGCCTGACCGCCTCGACGCCAAAATGGAGCAAGCCGTATTTCGAGCCGGCCGCGCCAGCGCACCGGACCAGGATGCATCACGCGCCGGCTCCCGGCAGCCCTCGCGCGGGAATAGCAGTAGCTGAACGACGGGAGCACCACCCGTGTGCCCTCAGGTTTGAAGAATCGGACTCGGTCGTCGAGAATTTGATCGAGGAATTCGTCCTCACCCGTGCATCTACGACACCAGGAAGCTTGAGTGCCGTAGGCGTGCGCTTGTCAAAGATGTACCGTATGTACATTGACCGCCTACGCTTGCGGCGCAGGCAGTGCACCAACGGTGCAAGTGCGAGATTTTCGTCGTGCAAGGTACGTCCACGCCATAGCTCGAACTTGGCGCTCAAGAAGCGCGAGAATATTCGTCTGCTATTCGAAACGAAAAGGGACCGGAAGTGGCGCACTCTCACAGGAAACGTGCCCCCGTAGCAACGAGGTAGAGGGGCTTAGAGCGATAAACCGGGGTTCCGGTCTGCACTCGAAAGTGACCCCCATAAGGGCGCTGCCATTGTACGCAAATTTGACCCCTCGTCACGTCACCAAACCAAATACGTGACGTCACAGGAAAGATGGCAGCGCCCATGCAGCGGCTGGCCCCAGCTGGGCCGGAGCATTGGCCGGAGCTTGTCGGATGCTTTGTTCGTTGTCGTTCGTCTCGGCGAGTTGATTTCAGACGCGGAAGCCGTCATATGAGGCCGGTCGAAAACGACTTCAGAGTTCAGCGTGGCGTCTGACGTAGGTATAACGTGAAAATATGGAGGAACGGTGTGCATTTCGCTGGTGACCGACGGGGATATTGCCACGAAAGAGACAATCGGCCCTACGTTGCTCGGACCTCGGATTGATTCGGATACCGCTAGGATAAATTTTAAGGCGACGTTTCTGTGCTCTCGTTGACCATCGGAATCTTCGAGGTCTGCAGTGAAGCGTGTGCAATATATTTGGATACACAGTTTAGTGACGGAAATTGCGTGAGTCGTGCTTGGCAGTGTGCAATCGTGGTGCCGCTTCGTTCAAATGACTGAAGGCTCACTTTGGTTGTGCGGTGCACCGGAGAGCTGCCTTGAAGCTTGTAGTTCCCGTGCCGTGCTAAATGATACTGTGCTGCTTCCCAAATTGTTCCGGCGTAGACGTGCACTTTCACGGAGCACAGGTGCGCGGCGCACCGAAGAGCTGCCTTCAAGCTGGTAGTTCCTGTGCCGTGGTTTAGGTGGTGCTGTGCTGCTTCCTAAATTGTTCTGGCGTAGACGTGCACTTTCACGGAGCACAGGTGTTGCAGTTGGTATTGATTCCGCTGGCCTGTCGCACATTTCGTCGATACAAAAGTTTTATCAACACTCGTTACGCGAATTGCAAGCTGTATGGACATTTCATCGCGCGTGTAACCTACCCAGTCCATCCGTTCACGCCGCTTTGCGACGACAGTCTGCAGCGGCTCATTACCAGAAAAGTGGTCCCACATCCATTTCAGTTCAGCTCGTCCACAGCATTCGCCAAACCCCGAAGGAGACGATTTATTCGGACAGAATGCCACTAAAGCAGTACGTGCAGTTTCTTTAGTGGTCAGGATAGACTATTTTCTGTCTGTTTTGTTATATTGTCACGGATGCTTGCTCCAGTCCTATTTTCTATCAATATTTACTATTCTGAAAAGTTCCAGGCCATGCTCAGCTGTCATCGTATGTTCTGGTGGAGGTGCTGCGCACTTTACCCATAGCCCTTCACTCTGTGTCGACCCTGGTGGCTCCTCAGCCGAGTTGCCCGATAACAAGACACGGGTGGCGGATCATCCCTCGTCTTAAACCCCGGCGAGCCGGGAACCAAGTCCTATCCCGAGCCCGGCAGAAAAACCGCAAGACGAGCGAGTACCACAAGGACGAACCTCGGAAAAAAACGTCATCCTCGCAGCTGAAAATAAGTGTGCACTTCGCACTCACAAAAAAAGGAAGAAAAGCGATTGAATGTAAAGTCGTCGATTAGCAGAAAAGGTTTGAGATCGCAGGAGCTTCCAAACGCCAAAATTTTCTATTGTTATTCTGTGACGCAGGGCTGAAACAACTTCCCTAGGCCCTAACGCGGCGTATACCTTTCGCTTCGATTCTCAGACGTTCAAACGAAGATCGCAGGAGCTTCCTCGCTAGAAGTTGGCTGCGATTATGCAATTACCTAGGGCTGAAACGAATTCCCTAAGCCCTACGTCCGACGCATACATTTCGCGTCGATTCTCCGACATTCCAACGTTCAAACAAGGCTAAGAGAGTGCGAAAATTTCATGCTGAAAGCACTTGAAGTTCTATCGATCCTCGAAAACATCCGGGGATCCGAGCACCGGTACGGCGACACGGCTGATGCTGTCTCACAGGCGTTAATATCCAGATGATCAAAAGCGATCTTGCGCAAAAAGGGTATAAAGTCTCATTCCTTCATGTTTTCACATTATACCTGCGTCAGCGAGCACGAAAAAGCCCGAAGTCGTCGGAAAGCAGCTACACATCACGGCTACCGCGTACCGAACAAACTCGCCTCCGCCAGCTCTGGGCGCTGCCATCTTACCGATGACGTCACTGCTCTTGTCAGGTGACGTGACGAGGGGTCACTTTTGCGTACAACATGGCGGCAACCGGGGGGTGTCACTTCCGAACTTCCGGTTTATCACTCTAAGCCCTCTACCTCGTTGCCCCGTAGTCAGATTCTGCGCATGCGCCGCGCTGGCGGCCCACCGCCGCGCGCCGCGGGAGCCCCTTTGGTCGCCGGAGCAGCAAAGAGGGCGAAGTTTTTGACGCGCGCGGCGTGACTGACGTGACGTAGCCGACTTCGGCCACCGTTCGCTTGCGCGCGCGTTACGTCGGAGTATAACAGAGTCTTTCCACTTGTTTCCTCTCTCGGCATTTCGGGCGAGTGAAGGAGAGGTGGATCAGCTTCGCCTTCGTGTTGAGGTGGAGAGAGCGAATGACCATTCCGTGACGTCATAGACTTTGAGCGCAGAATTTCAAATAAATCTCTTGCCGTCAATATTGCTCTAAAAATTAATTTTTTTCGCATAAAATTAATTTTTTTACACGCGTGTCCAAACCAGACTTTGAAAAACCTTTTTTTTTTCAGGGGCCCTTTGCCTGATATGCATCTGTGGAATCAGGTATTGACTAGCAATGACTTATTGCCCCCAGGACTGAAGTGCTGTTTCAGTAATGCTTCCTGCACAAAAAATTCAAGTGTAAGAACACAAGCCCCAAAATCTTTGTGCCATTCTCCTCCCCCTACTTTTCTGTGCATTTAATTTATTTCATTCCTTGGCAAATCCTAAAGATTTCAAAGTGCTTATCCTACGTCCTTCTGTTAGAGCCTGGTCGTGCTGCAGAAACTGACTGAGTAACTAACCCGGAGAATTCATTGTTCGTGAGGACACTTTTCCTTTCACCCCATGCTGTTCTTGAAAGCAGAAACTCGTCTCCCTTAACCACAGTCATTAAGCACTTTTCATAGACCATACACACAAGGTTGGCAATGCCAGCACAAGCTCATGTCTTCACTTTGAGCATGGATTAAGCATACATAACTAAACCTGAGACACCGGAAGAAGGAAAAAGGACACGAAAAAGAGGACGACACACATAATGTCTCGAACACAGCTGCAGGTTTATTCTAAAACCACACCATTTTATAGGGGTACACCGCAGTCAACGCCAAGAACCCTCACACCAAGTCACACCCCAGATTGTCAGCAAGGGCGAACAAAAGAAGAACTGCCCTCGACGCTCCCACACTTGCCAAGGTCAACCCACCGACTAACAAGTAACAAGAAAATTCAGCTGTGTTTGAGACGTGTTGTGTTTGTCGTTCGCTTTTTCGTGTCCTTCCGGTGTCTCAGGTTTAGCTATGTCTGCAATTCACCAGCCTTGCCTGTACTTTTACTCTTCTCTCAATTAAGCATATGTCTGCAATCCGCAATATCTGATCTACGGAAAGTTTCTGTCCCACCAAGTCTTTTCCATTGTCAAATGAGCAGGCATTATTTATAAAAACTTTCTTTCATTACATTGTTTCAGAGAACAATTGTTCTTTCTTAATTAGGATCAACTGATCATATTAGGATAATTGCCAAATAATGGCAGATTCACACGATAGATCTAATCGCAATTTTCATCCGTGCACCGTTTGTCAAGTTACTATCATGTAGGCTATTCCTGCGATTTGTCCCTCGTCCGCGGACACCCAGACTGAAAGGGCAGAGTGCCTTTTCAAGCGCAGATTTTTGGCAAGTGAGTAACTGGAAAAGCGTTTTTACAGTAGAGTAGCAACAGCTCACCAATATTTTTGTTTTCAAATCAGCCAAACAAAGATAGTGGATCACTGTTTTGTCCGTTTGCTGTTTCATTTTGTCGCACCACTCTTAATCTCCACGCGTGAAAGAAGCTGCAAGAACTTTGCCTGGCTGACATGCCACAGGTTCTGGTACTCCTCCGGGTTGGTGTCAAGAAGCTTGTCAAAACTCGCCTAGCACGCTGCAACCTTTCCTGCACATCCACCCAGTTTTCCATCCAGCAAGACCTTTCTTATGGCTGTAGTGTGCTGAAGAGTGGTGAACAAGCGAGCAGTGCGTAAAGGCATTTCCAAATGCCTCTCCGCGACCCCAGGGCCCGTTTGCTCGAAGCGCTAACCGCGGCTAAAGTTAGCCGCAGTACCTAGGAGAGGGATTTTGAAATCACGTGACCGGCTCGGTAGGGATGCGGGGAAACATGGCGGTGCCCCGGTGAGTGAGCGCCGCTCGCTTTGGAACTAATGTGTCGTTGTAGCTGCAATATCGGGCGCGTTAGTCAGCAACGAATGGTGCAGGAGGCTTTCGCTTTGCCTTACCTCACTTAAATCGCAAAGCATGAGCAATGACCTCGCCGCATTTTTTAGATAGTCTTTCGATTCTGGCCATTCCTAAGCCTAAATGAACGCAATAATTGTTGGCATGGCAACGTCTTTGGAAAGTAAATTGCCTTGACTTAATCGGCCGGGTATTGATAGCACACAAAAGCGGACAGCGTCCCAATAGACCTTTTTCTAAATTACCCAAGCATCGAGGAGAACGCTGGAAGTGTAATTCTACGGTCCGCGCGCGCTGGCCTTCCTCTTATAAAAGATTCGAAGTAAATAATCATACTAAGGCTTTGACGAACGCGCGTGCAAGGCAAAATTTGTTTTATACTTTTCGCTTTAGAACAATTACTACTACAGACGCCAGCACGTGCAACGCGTGTAACTACACTCGTAGCATGCACCTCGGTGCTTGGGAAATTTAGAAAAATGTCTATTGGGACGCTGTCTGCTTTTGTGTGCTATCAATACCCGGCCGATTGAGTCAAGGCAATCCACTTTCCAAAGACGTTGCCATGCCGACAATTATCGCTTTCTTTTAGGCTTAGGAATGGCCAGAATTGAAAGACTATCTAAAAAATGCGGCGAGGTCATTGCTCATGCTTTGCGATTTAAGCGAGGTAAGGCAAAGCGAAAGCCTCCTGCACCATTCGTTGCTGACTAACGCGCCCGATATTGCAGCACAACGACATATTAGTTTTAAAGCGAGCAGCGCTCACTCACCGGGGCACCGTCATGTTTCCCCGCATCCCTACCGAGCCAGTGACGTGATTTTAAAATCCCTCTCCTAGGTACTGCGGCTAACTTTAGCCGCGGTTAGCGCTTCGAGCAAACGGGCCCAGGACTTCATCGCTTTGACGCTGAAGCCTCCTGAAGCAGGATCATACTTGTGTCATGTCGTTAGTTAAGTAAGTGACACTTCGCGCTAAGCCTGTCACTATGTTTTGGCTCACTTGGTATGTAACAGCAGCACACAACGATTCCTTTTCATGATAGCACCGTGATCCTAGTCGCAAACATCACTTCTGCTCTTGGAAAACAGTGCCACACTGCGATGTTGGCGTTTCGCAAAATTGCAGGGCTGCGAATAGGTTCAGTCTGTCCTCGCTGTCGCCTGCTCGTCTCCTTTGTGTGGATGCGCTCGGGAGACTAACATTCCGTGGACGTCTTGTCACGTGATAAACCCATCCGCGGATTAGCACGTCGTGTAAATCAGCCATAAGTGGACTGCGGAGTCTGCACTCACTTAACATTTCTGTTGACGTTGCCTGCATGTCATGAAAGTGTGTTTCGTATCCAATTAGATATTCTCGAAGAAACAAGGAAACTGCATAATGATGTCGCACATTGTTCACCTTAACCCCTTAACCGGTTTTTGTTCTTCAGTTTTTGATACTAATTTATTTTTTTATTGCCTGTGCGGTTTGGGTTGCACGTGCCTCCACAATCGGTCGCCATCCTTAAAAACGTGTACAATAAAAAATGCGTGCTGCCATCTCTCAGCTGCACCGCAAACTAAGCTCGGAACGGGCCTGGGACGTCCAAAACAGCCAAGGGGCGAGGTAGGGTGCATGGACGTGCTACACTCCTCCTAAACGCTTAGAGACGGCTCTAGGTGGACGAGCTAGGCTTGGTTAAAACGGTTAAAGGACACATGCAAAGGAAACAAACTATTTTTTTTAAACAGCCGGGTTAGGAAAAGGAAGTCATAAAACGAAATTACAACGAAAAAGAACAATTTTTAGAGCTATATTTACGGCGCTAAACGGATTTGTAGTTGGCGCCCGGGGGCGCCGCGAAAAAGTGGCCCATATTTATCACGTGACTGGCCGCTATTTGTCACATGGTACTTGCGCTCTTTCGGAAGCTTCCTATGGTCTCGAAAAGTTACTTATTCGTCTTCGTTTGAAGTGCAACAAAAAACAAAGATTAATAAGTAACTTTTAGAGCCCAAAGGAAGCTCCTGAAAAAGCGCAAGCAGACGTGATAAACCTGTGCACCGGTAAGATGACGGCGGCGGCGCCCCAGAGCACACGAACTTGCACGGCGACGGCGGCGAGAAACGCAATGAAGCGGCGGCGCACAATGCTCAGCATGCGGCGGCGGCGTGACTTTGCGGCTTCGGCGACGCAGCGCGGCGGTGCACAGGTCTAACACGTGACCAGCGGCGGCTCTCACGGGCGCCAACTACAAATTTGTTTTGCGCCATAAATATAGCTCTAAATTTTTTTCTTTGTTGTAAGTTTGTTTTATAACAATCTTTTTCCATCTAGGCTGTTTAAAAAAAAATGTATTTTCCCTTTGCATGTGTTCTTTAAGGAGCTCCAGTACCTTCCACGTCATTGAATCTTATGTAGTAGCATATGATTCTAAATTACGAGACTAGGTTACAGACAGTAACAAGAAAGAGGAAGACAGGGCGTCATATCGTTTCATATCCTCATTTTTTCATCAGTCCCGTATTAAAAGGTTTTCGTAATAAAACTTACAGTTGTATTTTATCTACACTTCTCTTTCTCACAACGTCCTGCCTACCAAATGAACCAGCGAAGTAAACCTCCCCCCCTCCAACATACACACAATGCACAATAGAAATTTCTGGACACAACATTCCATGAATGTATTGTGCATCTGAACCAAGCTGAAGATAAATTTTCGGTCTGAGGGAATAAAGGGTTACGAAACTGACAAACATTGCAGTAGCATACTTTTCACTTTTGCACATGTAGAAGAACCATTCATTTCTATTAAAAAGGTAGAAAAGCCGAAGGCTATCAGGTTGCTCACCGACAGCAACTACCAAGAAAGGGGGGGGCATGATTGTGAAGGCAGCTGGTTTCCAATGCTTGTGCCTTTCTGAAAGTTGGAAGTAAGACTTTTAAAGAAAAATGACCCCAACTATTGCAACAAAACATTCTTTCATTCCATTTTTCATACCAAAAAAGTTGGTATGAGGAACATTGCCGGGCTGACAAACTGCAGATTCTGGTATTCATCTGCGTCGAGAAGCTTCTGTCAAAACGTGTCTAGCACAACGCAATCACTTTGCATCTCCAACCAACCATTCAGCCAGCAAGACCTTTCTTGTAGGGGTGTCACGAACCGCCCGAGGTTAGAGTTCGACCAGGTTCGACTTTTTCGAACTTCTTGCGAAAAGTTAGAAAAAGGTTCGACTCAGGTTCGACTGCTATGCGCATGCGCGACATGCTGGCCAGTTGGCTTCGGATTGGATGGTGATGGCTAAGGGATGAATTAAGGCAGCACTGATTGGTTATTCCAGTTAATACAGTACAAAAAATTAAGTTATTAACTTCTTCAGTGGTTAGAATTAGTTTCTTTTATTTGCAACTGTTCATAAAATTAAAATAACCCTTTGCATGAAAAATAATTCTGCAGACCTAGACATGCTTGTATCAAGGTCTGGCCACGCTGTCCACAAAGTCGAACCAGTCGAATCTGGTTAAAAGTTTCTAAGGTTCGTCGAACCGGTTTGACCCAGTCGAACCCTGAAAGTTCGACCTAAGAATCCGGTTCGACAAAAGTTTGCGGCACCCCTACTTTCTTGTGGCTGTGGTGTACTGAAGGCGCGAGCACGGAGTGAGTGAAGGCGTCTCCAAATGCCCCATGGCGAGCCCAGGACTTCGTCGCCTCTACGCCAAAGCCTCCTCGAGCAGGACTATGCTTGCGTCTTTGTCATGACTTCGTTTAGTAAAGCTAATGGTGCTTCGCACTAAGCCTATCATGATTTTATGTCTCCCTCTGCGCGTAACAGCGGCGCAGAGTTCTTTTTTGAAGTAGCAAATGTTGATTTTGATCTTGGACAACTGTGCCACAGTGTGATCACACAATGTTAGAGTTTCACAGCAGTGTGGGGTCGCTACTTCCAAAGGCGCACGTCACGCAATATTTCGATTAGTTTCCGAGGACGAAAATCGAACTTGAATCCGACCTCCCACAGTGGAAACAAACGGTGTGCAAATACGAGCGCTAGGACGCCAACTGGTACCTTTAGCAGTCATGGGTTCCGCAAAACACACCGCCTAGCTAGGTGGTACCAAGCCGCCACCCGATTTGCAGAACTCAAGCCTTGAACACCGATCTACGAGATAAAGCTCCCTGATACACTCACCAAGTGCCTCGCTTGGCGCCCCACGCCCCCGGTGGGACCTTTGCCTCTGGGTCCGTTCCTGCAATCAGACTGCTCGCTCAGTGACAGGTCGGTTCCGGGACTTCCTTGGCAAAAGCTTGAGGGTTATCCAATGCGCAAAGAACGTGTGCGACAAGGAACCGCACACGTTCGCTTTCACGCTGCCTGCACACACAAGAACACGCCATAAACGCTCCGAAAAGAAAGGGCTGGAAAAGTAAAACGAATGGGCGAGTACTCACCAAGTAGACTCAAACCCACAGCTGGTTCCGTGGGCACGCCGGCACCTGGGACACTTTTTGTTTTCCCAAGAACGTTCTTCGATGTTTTTTCGAAAGCCTAAAGGCCTGAGACCGCCCGAAACACGATGGCCCGAGATGCCGAGAGTTTGCAGCTTGCTTTGTTTTTGATTTTGGGTACGATGGCGATGGCGATGCGGCGACGTTCGCTGGTTCCGACGACAGGTGTTACGACGAAACTCATTTGACGCAACGTGAATGTTCCTGTTTCAGTCGACTTACATTATAAATTTTAAACATAAATAAAAACTGTTTTACATTTATATAATTATTTGTAATAAAGTATGTTGGAGTTAATTGTGTACTAAACTGAAGCTTGGCCTGGCTCAGCTTCGTTTTATTTCAACATGGCGGCGACAATCGTTCTCTGTGCGTGCTATGTGCCGTGCTCGACCTATTTGCTGTGCATTTGTTGTCCTGTTATCCACCTCCTGCGATCCGCATCAGTCGCAAGCATGCTGTCTAAGTATTGTGTGCCCGCCGGAAAGAATATCCAGTCTTCTCGGAAGCAAGGCTGCAACCAGGGCTGCTCGGATCGTGGCTCGGACGTCGAGGGCACCCACAAACCGCGTCCGCGAGCCTCACGTCGTTTGCTTGGTTTCTGCACGTTTCCGGCGTTGGATCCCCCAGCCCTGGCCTCAGCCCTACATGACCTATCTGGGGAAAGACAATCTATGACAACGCGGCGTCTTTGGAATGCGATTACTACGATCAGTTGCTCTTAAAAACTCAGTAGCTCCCCCTTCAGTGGTGAGCTCTTCGATGTGAATGCTCTTACCTTCACAGTGTCCCGACTCTCCGAATGGTCATTCTACAGGCGACGCTGCGAGACGCGAGCCTTCAGTGTTGCTTCAACTCTCAGTGTGGTTCTCAATATGGGCACTTGGTCCCGAATAAGCTGCTGCACCTTTACTCACTCTCGAGACTCATCCCACGACAGTTCTAGCGGTACGTAAAACGTGGATGCAGGATTCGGTTTATGGCGGTCACCTTGTCGATTGATACAGTGGAGAACACTGCTTACAGAAAGAATCGTGCTAAGAAGTGTAGAGCTGTGCTGGTCCTGGTACCTTTCCGATTACCCTTTTGGCGACGCCGTAACCTGGAGCTGGAACCTCCCACAAGCATGGCAAGGTGCTGTTATGCTCTCAGTTCTGCCCCGCCTTCCGTGAAAGCTGAGTCCTACGGCTTGCCCAGCGAGCCACTGGTGCTCATTAACACGAATTAAATGTGTGCATACTAGAAGTCTTGAAGTTGAGTCGCTCAGAGTGCAGTACATACCATGGAACTATTTCCAGTGGCCCAAGTGCTGGACAGTTCCATGAGGCAGTGTGCCCAGTCCAATTGTTCTCAACATATTTATTAATCGTGATAATGCCTCCCTGCAATCGACTCCACTGCTGTTATGGACAACCGGATGTTGGTGCCGCTTATCAGGTGACCCCAGAAACCACGAAGGTTTGCAGAACAACATCAAGAAGGTCTGCAATAAACATCCAGCTACATTTCTTCACACAGCATGTCGGCAGTTTTGTCCAAAACGTGTGGAACGGTGAATTTTGTACTTTGCATGCCCAGTGGAACAGGCCCTAACACACTTAGGTGCTTTCACAGCCCTGGTCGTGCAACACCTAGAGTACTGCAGCTTCATACAAGACTCCAATGAGGTTGATCTTGTAAGATCAGTTGAAAGTGTTCACCAAAGGGCAACTACGTATGTTAAAATTCCTTTGCCTTCCCATGTATACTGCGCTTGTTTCCTGTGTCGTATCTATAGGTGGTATACACTGGACGCCATATTTGAGGTGACTGCTCGTAGTGAATGCACGGCAGGGGAAGGAGAAACTATCTTCTCACCGGGACTCTCCTTTGTGTGTTCCAGACTCGCCGAGATGTTGCTATTCTCCCTCTAGAAGACTAACCTGTCACTCAAAATTCCTACAAGAGCAGCTTTCCGCTCTCAATCTTCCGTGGTGGTGCGAAATGGATGATGCGACGTCAGTGCAAGGCATGTAGGCATGTTGGAAGCTTGCCAACAGTGCATGCTCAGCAGTAGCGAGCTCAGCTATGACCGCTAGTGAATACCACCTATTGCATATTATCAGCATCACTTCTCTCATTCTTATTAGCCTTCTGCCGTCCATGAACATGCCGAAGTTCCGAACGAAGCAGTCAAGAGCAGCTAAAATAATACAAAGCACCTTCGTAGACGAATGAGTTATATGCGGAGCTCTATATAAACAGGTGGAAGGTTACAACGTTCACGTTCGCGCCACCACCTGGGGCCCATCGACCCCGGGAGGGGGCACGCGCCGTTCCGTAAAGAGGCTCGAACCCCCGAAGAAGGCAAAAACATACAAAATTACACTACTAGCGGTTGTTGCTTCCCGCCTGGTGTCGGCGTCAAGTTTGAAGTTTGGGGGAAATGATTCAGTCTGGGTCGGAGTTGGCTTATTGATCGTGTCTATGAACTGCGGTGGTGGTTGTGGAAAGGGTGGGTGAGAGAGTGTTTGACATTGTGACGTCAAGCGCCGAGGGATGGTGGTTTGTTGTCCTTATAAGCGAGGCTGGGGGAATAAATGTTCAGCTGAGTTTGAGACCTGTGTCTGTGTTGTCCCCTTTTTTCTTCTCTTTTTGTCCTACGTCTCGGGTTTTACAATGTTGAAAGTTCACCAGCTCGCTTGCATCTTCTCTGTGATTTCTATGCATATTTTCATCCACCTTAGATTATTTTTTTTACTAACTTTCAATTTTGTATTTAGGTGCTGATTTAGGATTTTTGATTAGGCCTTTTTCTCATTTATATTTACTTATATATTTTCCGGCCCTCCAGATAGCAACAGATTCCCAATCCTTAGCCAAAACGTTTGGTTGTAGGCCGATGGAAATATCGACGGGTCGTAGCTTGGGTGGGCGACCTTGTTCTGCTTCTCCTTCCCGGTGAAGTGTTTGCTGTAGGTGTCCTTGTTCCATTGCCGCTAGAAAAATTTAATTGTATTATTCGTCAGCAGCTTAAAGCAAAACGTGAACGGCAAGGTGGGAAACGCTACTTACTTGCATTTACGCACAAGTCGCACCCAGCCCCAGGTCGCGCGGCGCTCTGCCTCGTACGGCTTCGAAGAGAAGCTGGGAAAGCCATAAAACTTTGTGCCGTGCTAATTTTTGTACGTAGTGTTTCATCCAACCACGCAGCAACTGTTCTGGCTTTTTTGGTGCGGAATAGCCATCTCAGAAACTACAGCGCTAATCCACTACTACCGCTGCCGCTACAATGCACGACCAACACAGCGACTGCAGAAGCTTCCCGATTAAACCGACCCGTTTGCCGCTAGGAGTGCCTCCCTGGTGGGGGCTTGTACATATTACGTCACCCCGGTTCCTTATGTATCCTTCATCCCTAATGTGACAATATTCAAAAATATTTATAAACCAAGAAGTACAGGGAGATTCACCGGTGAAAGTGATTTAAGCGGCGACATTGCTGTAATTTCTTTCGTTCGTAACTGACTGCTTTGGTCAAAACTGCTCTGCTGGTTCCCCAGTCTAAACCGTTGCCCACGACATGGCATATTGGTGCGATATTAAAGTTTTAAATGAATGAAAAACGTGCCCCCAGTAAACTACCAAGATGTCTGCTACTGTAGCCAATGTACCACATGGCTCTCATGGTTCTTTATGGTTTTAATATATAGAGTCCTATAGGGCTGTGACGGCTGCAGTTTCGCCGCGCATCACGCAGCGCCACTCCTCCCCTGGCGAGGCGCGCCGATACTTGTTAGAAGGACGAGGAGCAGACGACGCAGGAGGCTGGTGCGCTTGTCGTGCTGGCCTCGCGCTTCGTAAAGTAATGTACCGAATGCAAAAGGTACCCAAATGCCACAGCATCGTATTAAACCAGAAAGGTATCCGCCTCCCGAAAAGGTTTTTGGTTCCTGGGAGGTGATTCAAGAAAGAATCGCCAGAAGCATGAATTGCCAGCTGTGCGGAGACACAGGTTTAATGATTGTTTATCTTGTCGCATGATTCAGTAATGCAACTACGCTTGCTTGTCACATTAATCGAGACTTTTTCGTAGGTCACACGCGAGAGCATGCAGGGGTTTTGCGTTTGCTTGGGGGCGGTATGAGCTGGTGCCCGTGGGGCCCGCAATCCGACACTGAGCTCTACGATAAGTCACTAATGTAATAGCTACGATGGTTCCCCATGGCTGTCTACAAACGAAACCCGAATATGGGAGTTAGCATTTTAGTTTATAAAATACTTTAAATTTGAGATCAAGGTCACTTTGCTTACCCGCCCATCTTGTTCCCGATGTTAACAAGAGAAAGCGGGTGAGTGGCAACAGACTTGGGGACAAATTGAGGCAGATAATCGTAGCTCCTATTGCGTACTGACTTGAACACATAATTGAAAAGAAATTGACGGCTGTATTCGAGTTTTCTATATAATAATAAAATTATGTAGTTAGCCCACAACAGGTATAATTACTTCCTAAGGGCGTCACAAAATTAGGCACTACAACATCCCAGCGTCGACCAACTTAAGCGTGTTGGCGATGTTAAATGTTCGTAATGTAATAGCTGGGATGGTTCCCCGTCGGTGTCGACAAAATAAACCCGATTATGCAGTTACAATTTTTTAAACAAGTTTAAATTTTAGAATCTTAGTTCACTTTGGTTACTAGCCAATTTTTCATTTTAATGAATTAGTGGAGACTTTGTTGAGAAAGAAACATCAACCGTGGACAGAAAGAGGTACACTCTCACTTACACGGTTGATTATTTTAGTTTTTTTTTCGCCCCAGTCTCGAGCAATTCATTCAACTTGTTAATATACTGGCTCGCCTGCACTCTCACAGTAATTTCTATCAACTTCGTTCCCCTATGCTTACAAGAGAAGGCGAGTAAGCAGCGAAAAGACATGACGGCATTTGGGCAGATCATCATAGCGCGTATTGAGGACTGACTTGACAGCATCGTTGAAAGAGAGATTTACGCTGAAGGCCGTACAAGAGTTTTTTTTATTATTATTATAATGATGTAGTTAACCTAAAACAGGCACGATTACTTTCGAAGCAACTCTAAAACATCAAACCCGGACATTCCTCGGTCAACTACTAAGAGTGTGTTGGCAATGATAGATGTATAAATTGAAAGCAAAATAAAGAGGGTGAGGACAGGGCACGTCATGAAGGCCAGTAACTAAGCATTCATCACTGAAATTTAAAATTAAGTAATATTTTCTTGCAGAGGAGAGAGAGAAGGAATATTGACGATCCTCTCCTGGCACACAGACTCAAGATATATCAAGATTTAGTTGTACCTAAACAGCAATCAAAACAAATAGTGACGAATAATGTTTTATTTGCTGTGAACCGGAACAGTGTTCAAAATTATATTTCTTCGGCCACATAAAAATAAGTTAAAAAAGGAGACGCTTTACAATGCAAATGCAAGTCGATTGGAGATCCCTCTCTTCACTAATAAAATTAAAAGAGTGGGTTACTGACGCACGTACATGAATTGCGATTCGACCTCTTTGACGGTAACGACAGATGCGCGCAAACACAGCAAGGTGTTGCAGCATATACTAGTATATTTTTTGTTGTTGGACCCGCTCCAAATAAAAGCGGAGGCCTTATTGACGTACCGTTTTGGTTTTTTATTAGAACTTGACCTAGTGTTTCAATCAGGCTGTACGTGCCTCGTCATCAATTGTAATTTTAATTGTAATTTATTTGCCCAAAAGAGCTGACTTGTCGGGGGGAAGCGTGCGAGGCTAGGCAGAAAGATGATAATACTTACGCATATGCGCCTGCTAGCCGGCCGCGGCGTACAGTGTGGAGGACGGGGGGGGAAGGGGGGGGGAACTAGGGAAAACATACAAAACAAGCACACACATCCACATAAATATAATAGTGAAAGTCACTGTTCGTCATCAGGAGCTTGAAGCGACTTGGCGAAGAAGAGCTTGCACAGCTCCCTGGACTCATCACTTGATGAAGTTAGAGGGCTTCATTCGGATGAATTAGAACAGGCGCGACATGCTTCCAGCAGCCAGTAACTCCGAGAACGGACCTGAGTTCAAGGTGTGTATGCGACAGCGCAGCTGTGCGCGAAAAGACAATTTAAACAATATTCCATCCTCATCTTAGTCCGAATAGCCCTGACTTTGAAGAGCTAGCGAAACCATAGAGGAAAAGAGCATTTATCTCGAGGCGGATGTTACAGTCGACAGCTGTCATGCATTTGCGAGACACACTTCGGAAGCGACAAAGATTCCTACGCCTGGATTATTTGCTCCATCCCGGAGACCTGACACACAGGCAACCTTTCTTTGCTGGCGATTCGCCTCCCTGAAAAATGATCAGTTTTTTTAACGGACAGAAAGCTTCAACGCGGTGCCCGCCATTGCAATTGGCAGCGCGATGGGACGAGCGTGCGGCTAAGTAGGGCGAATTTGGGCCACGGCGTGGCGCCACTGGTATCGCTCCAGCGCGCCCCCTCGCCGAGGCCGAACGGTCCCATGGGTAGATACAGTTCATACCGGTTATAATGCCACGAGTGTCGCCAACCAAACGCGCTCATGGCCGAATGGGTATCATCTTTGGCTCCTACGCAAAGGGCTCGAGGTTCAATGCCTGGGAGTGGACGCGCCTTTTCGTTATATCTGTAAATGTTGAGTTCTGGTAAATTCGAGAACCCTGTTGCTTATTCGAGGTTAGAATGTTCTACGCACCCAACCTTCTATGCCGATTTCCCCAGACCGCAAGACATTCTTTTTCAATTGAGTAATTTCTCTCCGCCTTGGGCAGTGTCCGACTTGCGTAGGCGATGACTCGCTCGGTGCCTTCTTGCACTTAAACCAGTACCACTCCAAGTCCTGCATTACTAGCTTCTGTGTGAATCTCGGTTTCTGCATTCTGATCAAAGTGTCCAAGAACAGGAGAAGTCTGGAGTATTCGCTTCAGCTCGTCGAATGCCTGCTGCTACTCCTCGGCCCATTCAAACTTCTCGGCATCTTTCGTAAGGTTTGTGAGCGGTGCGGAAATCCTTGCGAAATCCCGAACGAAGCGTCGATAGTAGGCACAAATTCCAAGGAATCTTCGCACGGCCTTCTTGTCTGTCGGGGCTGGAAATCCCGCGACGGCACGAGTTTTCTCGGGGCCTGGGCAGACGCCTTTGTTACAAATCACGTGCCCTAGGAACTTCAGCTCGTCATAGGCGAACCGACACTCTGACGGAGTGCGAGTCCGGCGGACTGCATGGCTTGGAGAACAGCTCGGAGTCGTCGCAAGTGCTCGTCGAAGTCAGTTGAAAACACTACGACATCGTCAAGGTCGACGAGACAGCTCTGCCACTTCAGTCTTGCCAGTACGGTGTCCATGACACGCTGGAAAGTTGCTGGCGCCGTGCATAGTCCGGAGGGCATTACCTTGAACTCGTAGAGTTCATCCGGCGTGACGAAGGCTATCTTCTCTCGGTCCCGTTTGTCAACTTCGATCTGCCAGTAGCCGCTCTTCAAGTCCATTGATGAAAAATACCGAGAGTGGCGCAGCCGGTCTAGCGTTTTGTCGATGCAAGGAAGTAGATAGACATCTCTTCATCACTGTGTTCAGCTGCCGATAGTCCACGCAGAACCTAAGCGTTCCGTCCTTAACCAGTACAACTGGAGAGGCCCACGGACTGCTTGAAGGCTGGATTATGTCGTCGTTCAGCATTTCTTGTACTTGCTCCTGGATGACCTCCCTTTCTTTTATGGAGACTCGGTATTGTGATCGATGCACAGGGAGCACGTCGTCCTCGATAACGATGCAGTGCTTCTCAACGGCAGTTTTGCTCACCTTCGACGACGTCGCAAAGCAATCCCGGTATTCGGCGAGGAGGTTAATCAACTGCCGTCATTTCGGGTCCAGAAGCTCGGGTCAATGTCGAGCTGTGCAGGCGACGTACTGTCTTGCTGAGGTGACGAGGACTCTTCAGTTCTTGCGGCGATTTCGGCGAAGTTCTGGAGTTTCTCGACATGGCCCACAGTGATATCTTCCGTGGGGTGTTGCGTTTCTTGTCGGAAGTTCGTCATGAGGACCCCAGTGCGGCCATCCTGAAGTTCAGTTATTCCTCCTGTGATGCCTATTCCTTTTCCCAGGAGCAATTGAATGTTGCCTTCCAGAACAACTTCTCCGCAGGTAGCTGAATCTGTTACGACGGGTACAACAACACTTGATTGTGGCGGCAGGTTCACGTGGTCGGCAGCTACTCGGACGGCGGCTGACACTGTTTGGGGTTTCTTAGAAGGCGGAACAGGTGTCCGCAACGTCAATCTGTTCTCTCCAAGGTCGATGACGGCGCCGTATTCACACAAAGTTCATGCCGAGAATGACGTCTCTGGCACAGTCTTGTAGAACGACGAATTTTACAAGACACGTCTCGCCGTGAATTTTGACGCGAGCAGTGCACCTTCTGACAAGCGTGATGTGTCCTTGAGCGGTTCGTATCTGTGACCCATCCCACAGCATCGTCACTTTTTGAAGGCGGTGAGAGAGTCTCCCACTCAAAACCGAGTAGTCTGCTCCGGTGTCCACAAGTGCTGATGCGTCGTGGCCCTCGATAACAACGTTTAGGTTGTTGCGCACTGTTGCAGGAGCGTCATTGCGATACGTGGCTTCGGGAGAGTGGATGTGCTCCGGCGTTCTTGGAGGCTCTTGACTTCGGTCGTCTTTGGCAACGCCACCTCCAGGCGTTGCCGCAGTTAGTTTTCCTGGTAACGCAGGGGATACAGCAGGGACTCCGGAAGTAGAATCTTTTTTTTTGGGGGGAAGGGGTCCTCGGGATACAGGCTCTGTCGGCGGCGGCATGGCACTGGAGACGCTGAACGTCTAGGTGATGGTGAGCGGGATTAAAACGGAGAGGTGGTGCTGAGGATGGCTAACGTCGGACGTACTCTTCGATGTTATGAGGGTGTTCGCCGTACCTCGGGCGTGGTCGTTCAGGCCAAACCCACGCAGCCCAAGTCGGCAGTAGGGGCATCCACGATAGATGTGGTTGGCTTCCTCGCAGAGGCAGCAGAGCGGGCGTTGGTCAGCTGTTCGCCATAGGTCGGTCTTTCTTGACGAAGCTTGTTCTTGGTGGACGTGCGCCCGATCTTCCTGGCGTCGGGGATACTGTGGCGAGGAGCTTCACGTCGGGGGGGGGGGGTGGCTACCATGTACGGTTGCGGAGGCAGTGGTGCTCGGAGGACCACTGCGGCGTAGCTAATTCAGTTGTCTCCCCGGTGCTGATACGGTGACAGGAGCCTCAGGATATGGAAGGCTTGGTGAACCTCCTCTTCGCACGACTTCAGTGAGTGAGAGAGAGGACGGGCGATCAGCAGCGGGTAGCACCTTGCGAAGGTCTTCCTGGACGATGTCGCAGATAATTTCCCGAAGTCCGTCGACATGGGCAGTGTTTAGGTCCAGTCGGAAAGATATGACGGTTGGAGGAGCAGTCACGCCAACAAGTCGATGGTAATGACTTGCTCTCGGGACGACAGCGCGCTCAATGTTGTTGGCTGCAGTCACAAGACCGTTGAAGGCTGTCGGAATTGCGGACGATGACTTCGAAATCTCACCCTTCACGCCATGCATAAGGACGCGAAGTTTCTCCCTCGGCTGCCTCTGGATCGGCTCGGGTACTAGTACCCGGCGCATGACATCTTCAACAAAGCTGGTAAAGCTGGTCATGCTATCGTTGGGGCCCTGCACCCTTCTTTGGAGAAGGTCCTCCGCTCGGGCTGCCGATGGTGATGGTTGATGAACGTCCACTTCAGTTACGATCGCAATGCTGGAGAGGGAGGCTCTTATCCAATAGGCGACGTGGATTCGGCTGACGCGCTGCGATTCCGCAGATGCATCGTAATGAAATAGCAGAGAGCTTTCGAAGGAAAGAAGGCGCAAAAGAGTCCAGTATTCATTTAAAAGTTTATAGCGAAGAATGTTTTTCGGCTCCCTATTTTTATGTTTTAGTGTTCCTTTTCACACCTTTTACGACAATCGGTGGATGAAATTCGATTTCAGAATCGTTTCATGGTCCCTTTAAGCCACTTGAATACCGCATAAGCCAGCATCGATAGTCGCTTACTGAACTCATGGACACATAAAAGATTGTTCTACAAATATTCTGCAAGAGTATTCTCACCTGTAATGGTCACACATGAAAGCGTCTGCGGTCGCAGTTCTGGCCAGTAACCGAAAGGAGCCATCTTGAATACGAACGGGGATTGGCTGCGAGCCTACGACTTACGCCTGCTCTTGTAAAATGATCGCTGCAGGTTTCGGCTCCGGTATCTCGGGTTGGGGCTCGTTTGTATTTATCTTGCTTTGCGTTTCATCAAGTTTGTCTTTAATATAATTGTTTTTAAAGTTAAAACTTTATGAAAGTTAAAGCGAAACCTGAAAGAACGAACTGTCAGTATCACTATTTACTCCCAATTAAAGTTTTATAGCAGTCTTTTTTTTTAAATGCTGCCCTTTGATTGTTTAAGTAGCATAACACTTGTAACTAAACCGATGGCATGTATTGAGGATTATTCTGTTCCACGCATTCGCCTGCTGGTTTATCAACATTTTGACTATAAAACGGTACATTTCCTTACATAAAATGGTTTATCAACCTTTTGATGTAAGGAATTGTACCATTCCACAATCAAAAGATCCAAACGATAAAACAGTCCAAAATAATTAAAAGTAATTTAAACCAAATGCGAGTACCTAAAATCGCTTTTTTAGTACGTTACAAATCATAGAAGAGGAAACCCCACATTTCTTAGATCTATCTGATGTATTCAAAATAATGGTCAGATATATTTAAATATTTTTCTACATCCTATTATTTATCCTACATGTTCATCTATTGGTACGTCAAAGAAAAAAATCATGAAGTTAAAAGCCTGAACATATAAGTTACACCCTGCCTTCCTGAAGCGATCAGTGCTTTTCGAAAATTCACGTGGTAACGCCCTAAATAGGTACATATTTGCGTTATTTTACTAAATTATATTGTTGTTAGTTTAATATGTTTAACCGTATTCATTTCTCTATTTTTGTTTTTAACTGTTCTAAAATAGCACGCTGTAGAAAAGGTACCTTGCAATATTTGCTGCCAATCATACTGAAATGTCCGTTGTTTTTCAGGTAAATTATTTGAAGTTTAATTAATGTCCTGATATATGATGTCCACAAGTCACCAGGCTCGATCTAAAATGAACCGTAAAAATCGATTCCTGCACGTAGAAATCTCTACTTTTCTTCAAAGCTCTATTTGAAAGGTCGGTGTTTTCTTGTAAAATTACAAGCGTAGCTCCCTTTATGTAAATAATAGGGCAAAGAACCTTGCCAGGGTCACCGGCGAACGGCGAAGCAGAGGACTAAGTGGAGTGGTGGGGGGGGGGGGCGCGCTTGGCGCTCGTATTGATAGATTTGCGCTGCATTCTTATCGAGACGGCTCGCGACTACCGTGCTTTATTAATATGAACATAATCTTTTGGTAATGTATATTTGGGTAAAAATAAATGTAAACGATAAAAGTAAAACTTAAAAAAAGCGCGTCTGCATAACGACAGTGCTTTTGTTTCCAACGGATTTCGTCTGCGTGTCGCCTGCTTTCTTTCGCTGGTCGGCTGCACCTTCCAACACTGCCTGCAACGCCATCTATCAATACGCGTGCCAAACACACCCCGCCACTCGATTTGGTCGTCTACGTTGTTGTTTGCCGTCGACCGTGGCAAGTTTCTTCGTCCTATTTTTGACAGAAAGGGAGCGACTCTTTGTAATTTTATAAGAAAAAACGACCTGTTAAATACAATTTGACCAAACGTTTAGATTGCTACGTGCAGGCGTCGATTGTTACGGTTCATTTGAAACACGGTGTGGTGATTTTGGACACCCTATACAATTCGGTTTTCGGAAAATACAATGCTGTTAGCAAGCTAATATTCCCATGTTGCGTTCTAGAAGACGCCTTAACGTTGAAAATTCGTGAATATGAATCTGCATTGTTCTTCTCCTATCTGCCGATAAAAGTAAGCGATGTTTTATTTTTTTGTTTTATCTAACAAACAAGGAACATGATATCTCAACCTTGGAAATTTATACCCAGTCCTATAAGTATGCCTCTTAACAAAGCGAACATGCATTACACGTTTATTTTATTTATTACTAAAGCTATATATGTATACCATCTGGCGGCTTTGATGTCAAGCTGGTGCGGTGTCGCTGCTGTTCAAAAAGCGGATGCGCGCACAATTTACCTCGAGCAAATATAGTTTGTGGGCATGCGCAGTGCCCTCGCCCGGTCTGAGAAAACGCGGGCTTGTTTGTAAAAAGGCACGTTGGCCTATATAGTGCATATCGATGTGTGTCATCCTGGCAAGCTCTAATGCCCCTGAAACGCAGCATACATGCTCGAAATCTTTATTTCCAGAAATTCGAAATCTTTATTTCCAGAAATTTACTCCGGCGGGCTTCCAGACAACAAGCTACCTTATGGTAACTTGACGGGTGTCTGGGGCTCTAAAGCAAATACAAGCAGAGCGGTCTGGCTGAAAAGTGATATACATTAAAAATACTCGTTATACAGCATATAGAGTTTCTCTTACTAACTAGGCATGTACTTAAGTAACAATAAACAGAGTAAACAATTGAGAGCACAGGAACATTCAGCAGCAAGCATATTATGCGAAATCGAGAAAAAGAAAAATGTCATACAGAGATATCCGCGTTAGATAACCCACTGATACAGTTCAACGTTGCCATTCAAGGTTCTCGAAACCTTGAACGAGTATAGGCATACTGGATATGCTTATGCTCAGTTCATAATTAAGTTCCAACACAGCCAACTGTGAGATTCACACGGGCCGAATAGACCCGGCTGGAATTCAACCTCTACCCTCGGCCACAAGTGCCAGGACGGAACAACAGCGCGGCGCCACCAAGCCCTTCCGACTTCCTGTAGCCACCTTCGCCCCGTGGCGTTTCCTGCCGAACGAAAGCAGTTTGGAGTCCAAAGCTATTCACCGGTGCATTGGGACTCCAGAGAGAAGGCAGGGGAAGGGGGATAGCTAAACAACGAGGTCTTGTCGTTTCGGTGTTGTAAGAGAAGAGAGGGACAGTCGAGTACCGAAGGACGAGAGAGTGCGGACGTGTCGATTACATGGAAACCTCCGAAAGAAATAAAATCAATAAAAAAACCGAAGAGGAGACCGGCTGGGGACGCCTGCGAGTCAGTCGCCAACGGCGGGACCGCTCATCGCCTGCCCATTCCTGAAGGCATCGACTGCAAATCGTGAGCGAGCACACCGACGAACATTATGACTATATTATAATGTTCGAAAAGCAGCCTGGTTTGTGTGCTCCGAATTCATAAACTTAAGGTGAACCCAGAGGATCGGTCATCTGTTACGCAACGCAGCGTTACCTTGGAGCCAATCAAGCAGAACCAACAGTGCATCGTCATGGCACTCGTCGTATTCATCGTATTCATGCGTTTGCATTTCGCATGATAGATAATCAAGAGAAAAGGATCACTGTGCTTGAATGGTCCAGCCAGTGATTGCAAAACTCAAAGACGACGAGAAGCGCCATGATTAGTACACTTATTTATCGGCTGCATCAGGATTGTATTTGTTGGCCGTAGTCGGCACTTACCTGAAACAGCTCCTGCATTGCTGTCAACAACCAAACTCCAAACACCCTTACACTCTAGCGGAATCATGGGGTGTATCCTCATTCTTAGCTCCTCTTTCTTGCACACTCCTAACACCCTTCTACGCTTTGTCATTATTTAAAGGCGTAAAGAGGGTGTTTTAGTCGTGTGAGGCAACACTTCGAACACCCTTCAGGTTAAAAATCAGATTATTAGGAAAGGTAGTGTTGAGTAACATCACACCTTAAAATGCGTAAAACTTACTACTGTGTGTGCCGCGCGGCCATTCTAAATGACACCTTTCGATCTGCGAATCAAGGTGAGCACCAAGTCCGACGCCACTCTACGACTCTAAACATTGTACTTACAGGCGCTGCTCTCGGTTCTTTCTTACCTTCTTTGCTGTAATGCACTTGATTTTTCCATCTTGCGGGTAGGGTTGGACTGCCCTGAAATATAATAGCAAAATAGAATTATGCTGGCATATCCTGAGTAGCACGTAGCTTTTCTGGGCATTAAATTGAAGACTAGAAGTATGAATCACATAAAAAGTTTCTCCAGGTACTCAATTTTATAGCATACTCTTTGTTGTCTTTGCGTTTCCGGACGCACTAAACAGGTCATTATCAATCACCTGACCGTCATGGATTGCAAATATTTGATAAACCGACCCTCAGTGTCGGCTTCCCAACCCACGCGTTGGATCTAGGCTCTAGGAGCAAATCATTGTGCGGATAAAGGAGGTCTCAGCACATTGTTTTTGTAGTATATTGGTTCCTCCGGGCTTCAGAAGCACGTTCAGCGGGCAAAAACAACACCGGAGAGGTCGCCGCGGAGGTAGCATGTTACGGCGCCGTAACCATGCTCAGAATTTTGTCGACCGCGTCGGATGTTGGTTTCGTGCATTTCCGGCTTTCCCGAAGAGGGCACCTGACATTGTGTAGCGTGCTTGTGACGCACTTCCTTGGTTCCAAGAGCTTAATATTTATACATCTTCTTAATTTACTATCATTACTGTGATTACAAGTATTTTTCCGATAAAAAATAACTTGAGTGTTGCTATTTGGTGTGATCGATTTTGTATACAGCTGCTTGCTCTCAGGTTTGACTAAACGGCAGTTCTTATCATCTGTCTGAGAGTGTGATAAACATAAAACTCAATACATAAAATAAACTTTTACGGCCGTTTCAAACTGCATTTTCGGTGCATAGGTAATAGTTTCCTGATAGTAATAAGGCGTGAAGGGATGGCTGGTTCTGAAGGACTGAAGCGTCTGAATGAAAAAAGGGTCTGAGAGGTTCAATGTCTAATGAGCTGAACGATTCCAAAGCGGGGAGGGGTTCAATGAGTTAAGTGGGTTTGAAAGGCGGAGGGTTTTGATTAGCTGAAGCGGTTTAGGGGCTGGTAATATTCATAAAATTGCGAGCATTCAGGCAAGCTGGTGATAATTATATTGAAAAGCCTTGAATCACAGGGTACGATTTTCATTTCGAATTTGCAGTTCCGACGTCGGGCAACACAGTTTCACGCAGGAGTTTGTTGTTTCTGTATTTCGTTATATTTTTCAGTCCTCCCGGTTGCTTTTACTGCATATCGATATACGCTGAAATACGCTTCAACTGGACCGTGGCCCGGGCATGATGGAATGCTGGAATTCCGCTTTATGGTCGCGTCTTGGAAGCGTTGCAGAAGTTTGTAGGTGGCGGGGGGGGGGGGGCGAAAACGCCGATGAACATGCGAAAATGGACGCTGACGCGTAGCTATCGTGCCCGCTCCGGGGCATTTCAGACAACGAGCGATAGACGGTGTTGGAATATCAGATGATAGAGGAGGCTGCCGCTCGTCTGCTTCCAAGACTAGCCGGCGGTGTAGGACTTCCATACTTGACGCACTGACGCATCAGCAATGTACGAGTTTTACTGACATTGCGTTCTTGATATATTCTTGGTGCAAATCAACAATGGCTGCAGAATAACATGAACACTTGAAAAAGGACAGCGGTCGACAACTGACACTAGCACTTCTAGTGTCCAATTGTCCAGTATAGCGGAGAGGAGTGACAGCGGAGGAACGGCCAACAACTTTGCCATACTTTGGTACTGTAGTGGCTGTTTATTCTGAAACCGGCGACAAGACATACGAAATTTGCGCTGCGAAAAATATTCAGTCTTTTAATTCAAAGTTAGTAGAATCTCTACTTTCAAATAAAATTATCAGATACCTGTGGTGTCTGTTCCAATCATTTCCGTAAAACCGTGATGCACATCAGAATCGTTTAAGCGGGTCTGTGGGAAATATCATGTGACCCTTCCGGATATATGCGTGCGGACGCAGCATGGCCATTTTGTATCGGGCAGCCACAACGACTGTTGAATATTGAGGAGACAATCCCTTCCCTATCATGGCATGGCCTTTGTCAACGCGGCCCCATTAGTGTGTCTGTGTGTTTTCTCTCTCGATTTCACGGGCTAAAGTAGGGACGCCCACTAATTCCCATTACTCGCTCACGAGGGAGAGTGATTGTGTGAGAAAAATTGGAGCGCAACTTTTTTGTGTTTGTCTAAAGATAGCATGTTTTTAATCAGTCTGAATCAGAACGTTCGTCAGAAGCTAGTCGCCCTGTTTTTTCTACCGTCAGCGAGCTCCAACCAAAGGAGCGGCAACTAGCGGACGCTCAGTGTCGGCTTCCTTTTCTTGCGTAGGTCATACGAAGTATCCTCTATATCAGCGGCGTGTGCGGATGACTAAGGTTTTTTCAGTGCGCTGTTCCTTTCGCCTCTTTGTCCGTCCGGCTTCGTAAGCATCCCGCAGGCGAAAAAGGCGAAGAGACACCACCGCGACGTCACCAGGGACGTCGCAGTGATTGTGCTCAGGATTTCTCAACGGCGAGGGTTGTGTTTCCGCATTTGTAGTTTTAGCTAAACTTGCTACCGAGAGTGTATAGGTGTGCAGGTGGTACCTCTACTTGGTTTTATTAGTTGAACCACCGTATATCAAGAATTTACCCAGCGGCATTATGAGTATTTTGCAAGATATTTTTGTGAGTATTTCGCAAGATATCTGCTGTTTTTATTTGATCTTATCACTTTCGTCTGCAGCTGCTGGCACCAAAATTTGAACAAACGGTGGCTCTTATCGTCTTTTTGAGTTACAACATTAAAGTAATATTGAATGTCTGAAACAAATTTTGAATATGGTTTTAAACTAAATTTTCGTTCATAGTTCTGTCCCATTTGGGCTTCTAAAGGGTTGTTGGGCTAAGGGAGTTTAGCGTCTGAAGGGTCTGCTGGGCTGAAATGTCTGACGGGCCAAAGGGTTCGACGTACTAAATGGTTCGATGGAATAAAAGGTTTGTTTAGCTGAAGGGGTTTGAAGCGCTGAAAGGGTCCTCATGAAACATCAGGACTGAAGCGTGTGTTTTCAATAGGGCAGATGCAGATCTTTCACGGGTATATAAAAAAGCAAAAACAAAAACACAACAGAAATACTTTTTTTCGAAGAATCAAAAATGAATAGCGAAACTGGAAGCCGAGCAGTGGTTTTATTCTCGGCCCAAAAGTGTGTCTGCCCGCTCTACTGAACAGATCCAGATGACAAAAAAAGGAAACTCATTTTTGTCCATAGCCAGATTAAAAGAAATATAAAAATACTGAAGTGGCCTTTCCTCGAGACCACTAACATTGTGCTCTGGCAAACTTCACTCGTAAAATACCACTTGTTTTATTTTTGTCTTGCAACCTGGGCCTTGAAATTTCAAGTTTTTGGATAAATTTGAATTGACGAAAATTTCAGCGGCGAGTAGCTTCTAGGTATTTTTAGGATTTATCTGTAAACACGGAACTTTAGTTATAACGAGGGAGTACCGAATCTACGCATGCATGCTCTATGCGGATACGTGAAACTATCTTACAATACAAAGTGACGAAAAGAAAACGCAATATAATTAGGTCAGCATAATTCTACTCTTTCTTGAACGTATAGACAAAATATTATTCCCTTTTACGCCTCCTTTTGTTCTTGGATTTAGGGTCTCAAACACGCACCCCGTGGCCTCCGGACCACATGCGTCCCACAACTCGCTGATACTCGCCCGCAGCCAGCCCACTACGAGCCCCGCTCTCATGTCTTCAGTGCGAAAATACCATGCGCCATAAAGGGCCCTCTTCACCGATTTATTTCCGCGCGAAACGTAGGGCTTACATCTATATTCACGATTTTTGTACTGATCTTTCTTATTGACATTGTTGGTCCTTTTAGTTTCTGCGTCCAGTCTTTTTATGATACTGTCGTATATGACAATTCCGCTAATAGCAAGCTGCAAGCGCGAGCTCTTCGCTCGATGACCAACGTCGGCGCCCCGAACTCTCGCTTACCAGTAGCAGAAGTCAAAATTAAAGCTATGAGTTTCGGAGTTTCGCCTCCAAATAATATTGCCACTAAAATGCCAGTACTTTTCTTCAGAATGCTGCTATAAAAATTGCCAGAAACTAAAAACAGTCGAATTACGGAATTTTTATTCATATATATTCAGCTTGATCCACTCCCAAGTGAACTGAGCTGCTGGAACACGAGTGCATTTGCACTTTTGAGTTATTAAAAATGCCAGACCTTTCGCTAGGTGGTTGCAATTTATTTTTTGTTATCACATCAGGTAGGAGCCCAATAAAGTATCATAAACAAATCAAAGCTGAATTTGTTGTTGGCGAAAATGCAAGCCTACAAAACAAAGCAGTTAACGCAATGTCCATACTCTATGATATATATTTTCCTTGCCTTGCGTTGGCCCTTAAAGTTTCTGGCTTCAATTTATGGCGCACCGTGCATTCGTGAGGGCGCCCATCAAACCAACCTGGCAAAGGTGTCGCGGAACAGCTAAGAAGCTGCCTCCCCTCAGACACGATCACATGGTCGTGTCGCCGCGGGTCCGATCGGGATCTCGAATTCGGCCCCGACGTGCCGCTTTCTCTCTAGACACTGGATGGCGCTGCAGGCGCCCTACTGCGGGCGAGGAGAAACCTCCTCGCCCATCGGTCGATATAGTCGGGTAACCGGGAGCCTGGGCAAGATTCTCTTAAAACTTCGGCCGGGCTCAAGATAGGCAAGTGATGCAACTGCTCTCGGGCATTAGCGGGACACGAGGCCTGGTGGCCCTCTTTGTCTTTAGCTTTGGGCTTAATGTGTGTTTGTAAATATTTGTGTAATGTCGCGTGTATTTGTAGGTTAGATTAAGTGTTTTGTAGCGTTGTGTTTTTATGTACCAATAAACGGGGAGCGGAATCCCGCTCCCGTGAAAGAACCAAGCTGGATTCGGGTTGTTGACGGACCACGTTGGAAACGGCGTATCGGCGGCGGTACGCGAATTCCTACAACTGGCGCATCAACGTTGGGGCAGGCGAGCCGTAATTACGGTCGCAATGTCCGTCGACGACACTGCATGAAAGTTTACGCGGGGCGGTCCCCCTAATGGCGGGTCTATACCGCGGCACTGCGAAGGTGGGAAGGGTACGTCCAAACAAGTGTTCGAGATGGCCACGGGTGGTTTCTGCCCTCACAGATTTAATGTTTTTGGCCGACGTCGCGATGTCGACGGGGCTGGCGGAGCGGAACTCCGCCGCGATGACCGCAGCGCTGAGTCCGGACACGCCGACGGTGTCGCCGTGGTGTCTATGCCGCACAGCACGGAGATGTCCCGTGAATCCACGGAGTTGGTTGCGGCGTTCGCGCACGCCTTACAGAGCGTGCAGATGGAAACGCCGACGCCGAAAACCCTCGTCCGTATTTCGGTGCCGGAGTACAGCGGACACAGCGATCGAGCTGGTGAGCGCGACCGACTTCTTGTTGTCAATCCAGCGATATCGGAGGGTTTCCGGCCTGACCGAGAAGGAGACGCTAGGCAGGGTTCTGCGGGTGGCTCTCGTAGGCTCCGGCGGCCACGTGGCATCGCCTTGTGGGCGAGTCAGCCGGAACACTCGACGAGTTCACGGCCCTCTTCCGACAAGAATTCTTGCCGGCAGACTACCTGCCAAGAATGCGCTGGGAACTGGAGGAAAGTACGCAGGCTCTCTCTGAGCCCTTCGCGGAGTACCTGCGGGCAATGCAAAAACTCCTGCAGATTGCCGATCCGAAGGCTACGTCGGGTAACCGGGAGGCAAGAGTCTCTTAGAACTTCGGCAGGGCTCAAGATAGACAAGTGGACACAACTGCTATCGGGCATTAGTGGGACACGAGGCCTGGTGGCCCTCTTTGTCTTTAGCTTTGGGCTTAATGTGTGTTTGTAAATATTTGTGTAATGTCGTGTGTATTTGTAGATTAGATTGAGAGTTTTGTAGCGTTTTGTTTTTATGTACCAATAAACGGGGAGCGGAATCCCCGCTCCCGTGAAAGAACCAAGCTGGACGCGGGTTGTTGACGGACCACGTAGGAAACGGCGCGTATCGGCGGCGGTACGTGAATTCCTACAATCTCAAAATGAGTCTGAGACGCACGTTTACAGGTTTCTAAATTCGACTGCAACTTCTGGACCAGAAAAAAGCGGAAAACAACAGCAACATTTTCTTTCTTTGCCTGCAAATCTCGATTTAGGCGATGTCAAGGCTCACAAAAAGATTACTATTAAACACGACCAACTCGTATGTCTAGTCTTGGAGACACCCTCATGCGTCCAGGATCCGCAGGTTAATTGTTTATCCAGGATGTGCAAAACGGCGTTTTTTTCGATGTTTGAACCAATTTCTAAATTGTTTCTCACAAAACAAATCAAAAAGAGTTTTACCAAGACATCTGTAATAATTCTATAATGAAGCAAAAGCTTTCGGGAATACGCAGAAGGCTCCAGGGCATGCACACATCCTACCAGTGCCTGTACCAGGGTCATCCAGACCTCAGCTAGGACGGGAGCGCGCGTCCGCAAAACTCTTTTATTAAAGCGAAAGCCTTATATGTCTCAGCGCACAGTCGACCTTCAGAGTCCTCAAGCGATAACACAAGTAGACGACACAAAAGCTACCAAAACTCGTTTGCGACTTGAAAGGTACCAAAACAAAAGGTAACAATAAAACGGCGCGAAACGTCCATCGTGAAAGAGCGCGCTGCCTTCGGAGGTTCGCTATCACCGGACCACAGCCGATGCCACGATCAGAGTGAGCCAATGAAACGGCGCCAAAACTGCGTCGTCAGAGACCGCGCTGTCTTCAGACGTTCCGCTATGACGTTTACATCGGCGCTTGGGCTTTCGCCTTCAAGTTGCCTTGGGGAGAACATAAGAGACTGTGTGCCTTTTTCTTGGTTTTTACACTAATTCTTTAAAGGAAGGGAAAGAGGGAGGGAAAGCCATTTACTGCTGGGGCTTATACACAGCCTGAACTGGCAGCGCAGCTACTCGCTCGCCGGACCGATTATCCGGTCCCCTTTCGCCACCTGACACCGCTCCCTGTGCGTGGGTACGGATAGGAGGGTCATCGTGGGGAGAAATATATGTGCATCACTGGTTCGACAAGCACTTAACTTCCACCGCACTTTCGGCTTAGGGTACACGTGCAGGAAACCACCTATCGCAGTTAATGTGTTCTGTCTGTATGCATTTTTTTTTATTTCGGAATCCTCAGGCTCTTGGGGTTGCACAGTGAAAGTGTAGGTTAACAAAAAGAAAATAAATGTATTTGTTGAAAATTGGTTTGACGATGAATAAGATTCATTCGATGGAAATGAGTTAGCATTTCCATCGGATTCGATTCAATGAACGCGTGGCCTCGGCTTCTGGAGCGCAGCTCTTAGGCGCCCGTTTCCGTATTGAGCGGCGTCGGAGTCGGCGTCGCCGTAATACAGCGGGTTACATTAGGGAGCTTTCGTAGACCGCAGTTTCCTCGTCCGCTAAGCCCTCTGCATCGAAGAAGCTGCCACTGCGCCTGCGGGCATATAGCCTTGACTGTAGAGTTCCGGGTATCGTAGCGGACTGCGGAGGGCATTGCGGAAAGGCGAAAATGGTCTACAAAAACTGCTTGATATAAGTCGTTTCCCGCTAAAGTTAGCGGATAAATTTTCCCGCTAAATTGATTGGGAAAAATGTACCGTTAAATTTAGTGGGGAAAATGTTCCGTTAAACTTCGCGCGAAATCTTTTCTTCTTAGTTGAGCAAGGACATTTTGCGATAAATTTAGCGGGAAATTTTCCCTCGAAATTAAACGAGGAACGTTTCCCGCTTATATTAGCGGGTTTGGATTCCCCGCTAAATTTAGCGGGGAAATCGAAGTGAGGTGACCTCAACACCATTTCAGTTTCCCCTGTAAGTTTAGCCGGAAACTGGAGGAGGGGAGAAGGAGGAGGGAAGAGGACGAAGAGGAGGAGGAGAGGAGGACGGAATACGGAGGTGGAGGAGGGGAGGAGTGGGAGGGGAGGGTACGCAGAAAGGGGACGAGCATACCCATCCTTCTTCCTCGCAAGGGCTGCGCTCTAGTTCGTATTACACAGATTTGTAAACGTCTTCATTTTTGCGGTCGCCGCTCTTGGATACGGTCAGCCATTTAACTCGTGGAGAGAACCACATCCATCTCCGGAGCGGCGATTGAGGTGGGCAGCATTCTCAAGCGGCGCGGCGAATGCTCATCTCTGGCTCCACGCCAGGTGTGCGATGCTCGTATTGGTACAGAGGGCTGACATCAGCACGTGATTTCGTAGATCGTTCCGATGATTCCGACAACGATACCCGATACTGCGTCGCCGCCTTTGCGCATACATTGTATCGGTATCGGGGGTATCGAAGTGTGACAGGTGACGGCGGTGAAAACGCTATTTCCGAGCTGTCACCTCTCACTCGGCTTCACGTCGCACCCATCTATATGGAAGGTTAACTTGTTGACCTGAAAAGAGGAGACTTTGGTTACCGTGTCTTTTCACGAACAAGTATTTGGTTAGACCAACTTGATCCTCGTAGGAGACATCACTGCCAACTTCTACATATTTTTATCCTATCTGTTTCTAGTATAGGACCACAGAGCGCGTCCAAATAACAGCCAGAAAGCGGAAGCACCCGCTCTTTTGTGACTGCATTACATGACGATGTTACGAAGTTTTAGGCGCTAAAAAGTCAGAGGAATGGAAATATTCAATAACGTCCTTTGTACACTCTTTACTTACATAATATCGTGACATGTTGTATTTCAGTAGTTTCTCATTTTGCACTTTACGGCTCTTCTGGCGCCCAGTATGACTAGACTCTCAAATTCGATCGTAAGGTCAGAGCAAGAAAGAGACACTGGAAATCAAAAAAACATCTATCCAATTTAGTTTTTTACCTTGGTGCTCGTTACGGATGCTATGATCGCAAGTATTGTCCAAGCCCGGAGCACCTCCCACATTCCCGGGACGTGTCGGTCGCTTACATGCCACACCCTTCGATTTGGAAGGCCACCGTTTTTTTAGGGGTCAAGTCGGCCTCGGTTAGCCAACGTGATGCTTGTAGGGGTCGCCATCGCTAAATTCTGCTTTGTTTTTCATCTGGCTCCCGTAGGGCCGCTTAGCTCGTTCAATACTTACAACGAAGCTAAAACGTCCCCTCTCTTGCTGCGATATTTGTTTTCCTTTCATACACGCATTTATGGTTTAAAGGATTTAAACATGTATGAAGACGTCACGCCGTTTCACGTGTCAAAGTGCCATACAAGAAAAAAATATCCTACCAGATCGTTTGTATATAAGTTACTTTCATTGTACCATGGTGCCTCGTATTTTATACCTCCTGAATCATAATTATTTTTTCCAATTATGGTGGTGAGGGCGACAAGTCTGACTCCACTATCGATTTTGAACGGAAGCTCAGAGGAAAACGAACCAGTTGAAACAAGCAAAATATTAGCGATATCTAGTTCTTTAACCCGGTGCCTACTTATTCTTCTGATTACTAATTCTCGCTGAGCACGCAGAACGTGGTGGCATCTTGTGTGTCGCAATTATGCGGGCGTTATACTGAATTGATCGGCATCATATACTAAAATGTTTTCAGAAGATGATTGCACAAAAGTATTTGGAAGGTATTTAAACATTGCGTTATTTAAAACGACAAAGAACAGCTGGTGTAACTTGATTCGCGTTTTACATGAGTATTAATATTAAATGGTGATTTTTAAAATTGTTTAGAAAATATTTATTGCTGATAAAATGAAGAAAGGATTTTAGAGAAAAGCGACATTGTGTCCAATAATGAAAGAACAGCTGAACGTACCACATCAATCAGTGAAAGTAATTTGAAACGCTTCCCTGAAAACAGGGAGCGCGCACCAAACACAACAGCAGGTCAGCGTGTGAACAGTTTCTACACAACGCTAACGCGACATACTTCTTGACCGTAACAATTCCTGCAGAATACCAAGTCCGCAGTTAGTTATTCACATACACGAATTAAAGTTATCTAAAGACGACACAGTCCCTATTAAGTCCGCCTAAGTTTGTCTACAGAGCCGACTATGCCCCGTGTTTAAACAGATGAAGGATAGTTTGGCGAAAATTATTTTCTAAATAATTGCTAAAACGAAGCTATTTAAGATACGACGGTCGCGCGCCTTCAAGACGATTTCAAAATAAATTTGCACTGTGCCCCTTCAACAACCTCCAAAAAAATGTTTACGCAATATTTTTTTTTGCCAATAGTCGTGACAAGATTAACATTTCAATATAGCAATCGCTCGAATTAGTACGATTCACAAAATACGATACTGTGCGTCGCTTGAGATAAAACTCGAACCTGGCTTTTTACTTTGTAAAAGAGGAACCCACTCGTAATGAAGAGGCTTTTGTAAATTTTCTTTCCACACCGAAGTGGTGAAACAGTTTATTTTGACCGATATCAGGAACTCTTTCAATATATAATTCAAGGTATGGTTAAACATCTGTTAAACGAAATTACTCAAGGAAATGGTGTTCGAGGAAATTACGTTCAGTGAAACGGCGTTTGTTAAAACTGCTTCGATGAGACTGAGTTTAATCAAACGGTCTTCGATCAAAAGTCCGGAACCAGATGACCCAATACGCATATATTTATGATTATTGCGGCTACAATGTTATCGCAAGTGATGCGTACGGAGCAAATACCGTAACATAGCGAGTCGTCGCCATGCCCCCGTATCCACAATTCAAACAAGACAGTTGGTTAGATAAAGTCTCAGTTGATAAGTGAAAAAAAAAACAAAAAAACATGCATGCACTTGTGCGCATCGAGCGCGGCAGCAGAGGAGCCATTGCGGGCTCAGAACTCAAAATAATTAAATTCAATCCCACAAAGATATATCGTGGAAATATATTTTACTTTTGGGCATAGTCCCGCAGAAGGCGACTGCTTTTTGGGCGAAAAAACTTGCAAAGAACGATTGCTAGGGTCCCTCACCTTTAGCAATGTTTAATTTAAAAAAGGCAGCTGTGCACTTCTTATGAGTTGTAAGTGAAAAAGCATTCTCGGCGGAAGCGCCGGCTGGAATTGCGGCGTTCCTTCAAGCAGACGGCATGTTGAGCAGGAATTTACAACTCCCTTAACGCTCCGCCCCCTCCGGGCCTCCGGCCACGCCTGACACGTGACCCAAAAAAGAAAGAGAGGGTCTCACACGTGACTCAAGATAGGGGAGAGAGGGACTGCCGAGCTCGCGCCACCCTTTCCTTTGTTGCACGTTTTTCGCGGTCACAAAAACGCCGGCTGCGGTCCGTGAAACAGTTAATGCTTTCAAATTAAAAAGAAATATCAATAAAGCCACTGAAACAGAAAGTAGTAACCATGCACACTGAGCGAGTGGTGGTGAGTATGATGCTACAAGGAAAGAGCCGGGGAAGCGGGAGATGGAAAGACAAATCAAATCAAACCAAAGCTTTTTTTAGAAACACTGGAAGGAGTAAAAATCGTAAGGGTGCAGGCGAGCTGGTGAATATTAACCATGTTGAATTAACCTGAGACTCGGGTAGAGAAGAATCATCAAAACGTAGAAGGGACAGAAAATAGACAGGACGATAGATGTCGAGACGTCGTCCTGTCTATTTTCTGTCCCTTCGGAGAGAGACGTCGCCCTGTCTATTGTCTGTCCCTTCTATGTTTTTATGTATCTACTCTGCCCCAGTCTCAGGTTAATTCAACATGACTGGAAAAAGTCCCAGTAAAGAAGCTCTTGGAACAGCTTGACTAGGCACCGGTAATCGCACGCGGCGGGAGTGGGGGGGGCTGTAAGTAACGAGACGCAGGCTTTTGGAGATTGCGTGTTTTGCAACCTCGCTCTCCGTAGATGAGCTTCGGCTTGTTTGTAAACTTGTTTTTTTTTAGAAACGGCTTTTTTGTGATTACAACAAGGCTTTATTATTTTATCTCCATCGTTATCATTCACACAAACGTCAGTCTGCCTTAGGGTGCGGGAAATCGGGATTGACGCGCGAGTAGCTTTTTGTTTCCCTACTCCTTCTTGTCATTGATATCCTATGACCTCCGTACGGCCCGTGGTCATCACAGTCTCACTCCGGGAGGAATGGGTTGCGAGTTCCGTAGTCTGGGTATTTGTATAGGAGGGGATAACTCCAACGAGCTTGAGTAAACTTAGAGCGGTAAACCAGCGGCCAAAAATGCCCCTCCTCCCAGTTGCCGCCATCTTGCCTGTTTGCCACATTAGTGATCACGTGACGTTAAGATGGCTGCGCCCAAAGGTGGGCCAGATCATATTGGCCAGATCGCAGTCAGCAGATGGGCACTCTGGGCCTGCGTTCCAATCGTACTCGAATGGAGCCGAGTTAGTCCGGCCGATCAAGTCACGTGACAAGACAGATACAGCAATGCTAGACGCGGGTAGGTTTTCGAACGCAACAGGTACGAGAACTTCACCCAGGATGAGATAGAAGCTGCGTTCGATTTACTTGCACCTCCTGCACCGGTGCAGAAAAGTGTGAGGCTGTCTACTTCCGGTATATGTATTGAGATACGAGCGGAAGTACACCGCCTCAAACCTTTCTGCACCGGTGCAGGAGGTGCAAGCAAATCGAACGCAGCTTCCATTTCACTCTTGGGTGAAGTTCTCGTACCCGTTGCGTTCGAAAACCCTACCCGCGTCTAGCATTGCTGGGTCTGTCTTGTCACGTGACTTGATCCGCCGGACGAACTCTGCTCCATTCGAGTACGATCGGAACAGCCCCAGAGTGCCCAGCTGGCCCATCTGCTGACCGCGATCTGGCAAATCTGATCTGGCCCACCTTTGGGCAGGGTCATCTTAACGTGACGTGATCACTAATGTGGCAAACAGGCAATATGGCGGCAACCGGGGGTGTGCCATTTCTGTTGCAGGCAGTGGGTTCCGGTCTACCGCTCTAAGGTAAGACTCAAGCTCGTTAAATAACTCGCTGTTTTGTTGGAAATTAATATATTGCGCAACAAGTTGCTGTAGGTAATTACGCATGCTATTGAGGGACGCCCTGGAATTATTTTTTATGTGATAGAAATAGTTTCTGTAGTTGACATTTTTAATAATCAAAATCTCAAAGGTTGAAATGCCTGATAACCGAAATGTCTGAAAGTTAAACGCAGAAAAATGAAGTCGCTAAATATTTAAAATGCGTCGAAAGACAACTCTTAATTGGTAATAATATATATCTACCTCGACTTTGAAACATAAGTCTGCAAGAGAAACTGGGGAACGAATGCAGAGAAGATAGAAGGACCAAAAGGGGTAATAGAGTTGTGGAGGATAGATTGAGGGGAATATACCCAGAGCTGATCGGTTCTCGTTACTCTAAGTAAACGGCGTCAACACGTTACGAGCTAAGGAAAGTTAATATTCTCTTGAATAACGTATATTCAAGAAGGGGGGGGGGGGGTGCACATGTTGTCTCTGCAGCGGCGCACCTGGCAAGCGCATTAGCCGTCGCGAGTCCTCTCAAAGAGCAGAAACACCTAGAAGCAGTTCCTATAGCTGGGACACCTTTGCAAAAATTCGATGTTTTTAGAGAAAAAGGCACCCTTTGGTTGCTGTGTCTAGATAGAGATAGATTATGGCGATTTTTTATGGATCCAATGAGCGCCAAAGTATCATTTTTCTTGCCCCAATTGGCTCTCAGTAGAGACCGGCAAGCTCGTACAATATAGGTACAATGTGGGGGTTTCTTCATAGAAATTGGTCCTTTTATAGAGTTAGAAGCAATGTTTGCAAATGACATGGGTTTAAACCTTTATGACTATTCCGCGATGTTTTATGTTTCAAGATCGTTGAACAAGTGAGAATGTACCATGGCGTCTTTCGTTACACTGGTTACTCTTATCAAGGATCATGGCACCTAATCTCTAAATCTTTTGTCGTAGATTTTTTTCGATCATTGCGGCTGTTACAGCGCCAAGTCCGATTGCACTCTTGAATTTGAATGTAGGCCGATATTGAGGACGAACTAGTGGGACTCAAGAAAATATAGTTGACTCTTAAGGTACATTTCATCTGAGCACACGCAGTGCACAGCGAAGAAAACCGTGAGTCATTGCGCATAAACGCCGCCTCACCCATCGCAACCACAATATTTCTGCTCAGCGCAGCGATTTTCTGGAAAGCACCGAACACGTAAAAACATACGAAGTTTTTATTCAAATAGACAAAGCAAGTTGCCTAAAAATCGCACAAGCAGTGGTGTCAGTGCACCTAACGTTGTCAATATAGTCGACAGTGTCGTGTGTTGAAGCGAACAAAAGTCATTGGCAAAATGTTTTACACTAAAGCAGTGAGTCAAAAGCAGGAATTTTTCCAGCGACGTTTGCGCACCTAAAATCCAATTTCCAAACAAATAGCGCCACCGCCGCTTTGAACACACTTTGGGGACCAAAACATTTTTACGACAATGCTCGAAACCTTGATTCAGCATGTAGTACTGCGCATAATAAAATGTCAAACAGACTCTCAAGCCAATCGCTCGTGGCGGTGCATGATTAAAAAGGCGCTAACGTACGTGCTCTTCAGGCACAAATCGAAATATTAGATAGATACGTCTGTAAAAAATGGACCGCCATTTTGGTTTAACTCTCCAAGAGAGACCATGCGATAGTTAATCTGAAAAACTCCAGGGTGACAAAGCCTACGCTGCACAAAAAGCATAAATATTTACAACCACCCCTACAAATCGGGTGAAGAACCAATACACGCGATTATACCTTGTTTAGTGGTAACGTTTTTTACACCGCTATAAACTTTGTTGTACCTACCCAGTGGCACTAGACCAAAAAAAAAAAACGGCTCTACTCCAACACAGGTAGAGATCCACGCATCCTACCACCGAGCAGCTACGAGAACCAATTTACCGCCACGCAGCACTACAGCACAACGACCGGACTAGTACACCATAGCCGAGTGGCAGCGCCTGCGAGAAATGGAGCGTAAGAAAGAAGAAACATTCTCTCGATTGATGACGACCACGTTTGGGGGGGTCTATTTTAAAAAAGGAGAAGACAAAATAATGATTCAATGCGCTACTTATCTAGAAGTAGCGCATTGAATCGCATTATTTTGTCTTCTCCTCTAAACTCCAGAATGGCGCGGAGTTAGGGCCTGTTCGTCGCGCCATCTGGAATATAAAAAGGCAGACAAAAACGAGCCCTCTTAAGCAAAAACAAAATTTATATCCCGCGTCAAAACAATACTTTCCGCAAGAAACAAGTTTTTTGGCCGCCGTGTACGTTTTTTGTGTTGTTGGTTCATTTAAAGTGATGGGCATTGCAACACCCGCGTAAAAGGTGCAATGAGGACGCACTAATAGCAGTTGTAGCATACTTGAGAAATGTCTAACTTCTCACAAACTTGGTAATCCTAGGGTCGTAGACTTATCAAGCTCTTGCTCTATCTAAGTCGTTAGCTAGTACGCGCCAGTGCATGTACGTGACGTTTCAATTACTTTTCCACAGAACCATGCCACATAGTTGCGGAAGTGTTGAGACCTCCAGCTATATATGCCACCGTAACAACTTCAGAAGAAACCTCAGTTAAGCTAAATATGACTACTTTGTTGCAATTTGCACGAAACAAACGAAGTTGTCAAAAAAAACAACAAACAACGATAAGTAAGGCCTAACTTTTTAGAACTAGTTCGATTCCCCGATTCTGTGCCAAAAGAGGTCGAGTTTCAGTCTTTTCAGATGAGTCAGCTACGAGGGCATGACTCAGGAAGGGGAGCTAGAGCAGTTATTCAGCCTCCCCGATGAGTGCTGGCAATTTGCCGAAGCCGGGCAAGACGGCGACGCCAAGGATGAACCTGAGGATCTGGGAGAAACGGTCTTCCAACTAAAGCGCAAGCAATAGAAAATGAAGCAGTGCAGCCTAGCATCAGTGAGGCATGTTATGATTCTGACAAACTAATGACCAGGAAAACTGAGCTACGGCAGCTGAGCCACTGACACAAAAGAGGTGACTGTCGATTGGATCGACGATTCGTGTTTGATTCGCCGGCAGGACACCGATGCTTGGTGTGGGGCCATCCGTGAAGGCTAATATTACATCAGCAAACTCAGATTTAGGTGTGTTTTCTAACAGATTTTTAACGATGACATGTTCAACATTGTTGGCAAACAGAAGAATCTGTGTGCGTCACAAGACCGTGCAAAACGCTGCAACGGCAGAAACGTAACCTCCAGCTCCCACAAAAGTGGAGATCCAGTGACTCCAATAAAGTTAGGAGCCATCATCGGATATTTCATTATCATGCGTATTCATCAGCTTCCTCACTCCTCCAAAGTACTGAAGTCTCCGAACCCAGCTCTCAACGTAAAGGCAGACTCAGAGGTCCTCAGATATTGAGGTGGGCTAGTTGATATGCATGATGTAAGCGCAGGTTGACAACGGACAAAGGACAGAACATATAGACAGGACACGCGCTAACTCACAACTGGCGTTTTAATAGAAAAGAAAGAAGGAAGCAGCATATAAATACACTGAAAAAAGGAAGAAAGAGCGATTCATAATAAAAGGAGAAAATTGAAAGGTATAAACAAAATAGGAAAGAAACGAAGAGAAATGAAAGGGAACAGCGTAACTAAATTAATTCGGAGAAATACATTGAAAATAAGAAAAAGACCATAGCTTTAAAGAAAGAAGAAGTTGAGAGGACTAGAAATTCACGAGATCAACACAGTTGAAAAGAGTCACTTGGTAGCCTTCGGTTGCCGCTTGGGTATGCCACTGATATGATCAGTGAGAATTTCTAGTCCTCTCAACTTCTTCTTTCTTTAAGCTATGGATCTTTTTCTTAATTTCAATATATTTCCCGGAATTAATTTAGTTACGCTGTTCCCTTTCATTTCTTTTCGTTTCTTTCCTTTTTGTTTATACCTTCAATTTTCTCCTTTTATTATGAATCTTCTTTTTTCTTTTTTTCAGTGTATTTATAAGCTGCTTCCTTCTCTTCTTTTCTATTAAAACGCCAGTTGAGAGTTAGCGCGTGTCCTCTATATTCTGTCCTTTGTCCGTTGTCTAACCTTTGCGCTATTTAATTTTTACATCACCTGCAAAGAGGTACAAAGAAACATTCTCGAAAAGCTGCATGTCAACGACAACGCGTCTGCGAAGTCTGGTGAAGAACCAGGCTATGACAAGCCCCACAAAGTGAGACCCCTGTTTGATGAAATCGACAAATCATGTAACATGAACTACAACCCATCATCGAAGCTTTCTGTTGACGAGAGAATGATACCATTCATATGCAGATCTAGCTTGAGAAGCAGTACATGCCGATGAAACCTGTGTAAAGAGAGGTACAAAGTCTGGTGCCTGTCAGATCAGTGCAAAAGGTTTCATTTTGATGTTCAGCATCTACACTGCAAAGGTCGACGCTCCTACTTCCCTTGGTCTCGGGGAAAAGGTAGTGCTCAAACTTTGTTCTGTCATAAGTTTTCCACCTCAAGCCTTGTGGGTTTTGACAACCTTTTTACCTCAGATCACGCTCATGGTGGCCTTTTTGGTGCCGGAATTGTCGTGTGCAATACTGTCCGACCAAACCGAATGGGACTTTCACAATGGTTAAGGGAAAATGGGGCCATGAACCGGGGTTCTTCGAAGTTTGTAGCAAAGGGCAATACAGCCGCAACGAAGTGGATGGACAACAAAACGGTAAGAAGATGCTTTTACTGCTCACGAAGCCCAACCAAAATTTCAGCTGTCTCAAGAACACAAAAAGATGGGACGAGGCCAGACTGTCCCCCTCCCCCGAGGTTGTTGCGAGCTACAAGGAGAAGGTATGCCATCGGACGCACTGCATTCAAGTGGTGGCACAGGAATTTTGTTACCTCTGTGGACCTTTCAATTGTAAAGGCCTTGGTTGGTACACCGTGGGGTTGCAGAGAAAAAATCAGCTTTCTTTGAGACTGAAGCTCGCAAGGCAGTTCATCTGTGGACACACATCACGCAACAATAAAAGATAAAAGGACACCGTCCTTCCTTTCTAAGGAACTGGGCGTGCCCAAAGAGGTCAGGCTGACGGGAGTGGGACAGCGCTTTCCAATCGGAAGCTCCAACTACCGCCGATGCAGAAAAAACTGCAGCACCAAGCAGCATGAAAAGAAGATCAGGTACACATGTACTGCGTGTTCTCTACCCCTCTGCACAGAGCCAAGCTTTCGAAAATTTCACGAAAAAGTTGCCCACATATGGCGCCGTGAAAAGTATGTTTCCCGCCAAAGTAGAAAGAACTACGGTTGCGATAAAAACAAAAGTTTTGCTGAATTGTGTTACTTATCAATCCCATGTGTGAAATAAAAAATAGCACTTATACTCCTTTTATAAAATAATAAAAAAATGCCCACGAAAGGGTTAAAGCCCTACGCTCCGAGAAACAAAATTTAAGACGTTTACAAACCTTTGTAACACGAAATTAGATCGTAGCTCTTGAAGAGGAGGAGGGAGTGTACGGGAGAAGGGTATGTCCCCTCCTCTGTACCCTCTCCCCCACACCCCTCCTCCTACTTTCTCTGCTCCTCTTCTCCTCCTCCCATACCTTCCCATCCTCCACCCTCCTCCAACTTTTATCCTT
The DNA here is from genome assembly GCA_037355805.1 of Ixodes ricinus. Lineage (NCBI taxonomy): Eukaryota > Metazoa > Arthropoda > Arachnida > Ixodida > Ixodidae > Ixodes > Ixodes ricinus. The sequence goes on along the minus strand of JAZHYW010013206.1, from coordinate 165 downwards.
CTCGTCTCCCAAACTGCTCCTCCTTTCTTCCTCCTCTCCCTCCTCCTCCCACTCTCCCCTCCCTCCTACTCCTTTCCTTCTCCTGCTCTGTACCTTCCCTCCTTCTCTACGGCTAGTGACGTCAATTTTCTCGCTAAACCAAGCAGATAAACTGAATTATTTCAT
>JAZHYW010013204.1:0-97147 GCA_037355805.1 Ixodes ricinus | reverse complement strand
TCATATTACTTCGTTCAGTTACATGTTACTGAACGAGAAATATATGTAATGATGCTAAAAGAGAAAAGACAAAAATAAACGAGGTGCAAAGAGGTGTTTCTCGGAGATGAAGAGATCTCTCTTGGCAGACGCAGTGGCACGGAAAAACGGCGAGCATTAGCTCGACTCCGCCCAACGAATTCCCGAGAAGCGATGCCCTCCTCTCCCACGCCCCCGTGTCTCTCTCCTTTACCGAGAAAGAGGATCAGTCATTCCGAAGCTCGCCCCAAAGAAGAAGCAGCTATCCGCACATCTCTTAGCGCACGCCCCCGTCCACGTTTATTTATAGTGCGCATAACGCGGCCCCACGGATTGTCACAAATGCCCCACCCACCGCCACGCGGCGTGACGCTTTTAGCTGCGTCTCTACGTCTGCGTATCTCGGCGATGTTCTGCCGGGATCTACCGCGCCATCGGCGGCTGTGAGCCTGTGAATATGCAAGTGGAGACGAAATGTGCGCATTATCTACGCTTCCCAATCGCTCCGCTGTCAAAATGGTAACATTTCGAGGCTGTTTGAGGTTGCTAATTGAAATACTAGGTTATTCCATTATGTACAGGGAAAGTGCGCTGCGACGGTGGCGCCGCTCTTGTGGTGGACGCCCGCATCTTTGAGGAGTGGAGGGTGGTTCCGCCGTCTAAATGATTACATTTCGCGGCTGCTTGAGGTTGGTAATTAGAAAAGATTCGTTTCATATATAGGGGAGTTGCGCTGCGACGGTGTCCCGCCCTCGTAATGGACACCCACATCTTTGAGGAGTGAATGATAAGCACCGCAAGATTTGATTCATTTTGGTAACTCCGCGTGGCCTCGCTAATTACAGAGATTTGTGTTGCGCTCGTCTGCTTGAAGCATATCTACGGCCACATTTTAGATACCGATGTTCATTCCGTTTTTAGTATTGAGATATTTTGCATTCTCAGACCTTTACTACGTGCATTGAGGAAGGCAAGGCCGAGTGACCTTGACGTTTCATAATCCTCCACGCTAAAACGAGTCCCGTGCGAAATTTCGATTTTTCAATAAATTATATTGACGAAGCTTCTCTGAATTCAAAGCAAACGCTTTCAGAAGCGAAACACGTGTACAGAATCGAACGCACGCACGTCGTCCACGACGTAATGCGCCAAAAAACTAAAAAGAAAAAAAGAGGAGACAGCGCGCGAGAACGTCAGAAGGCAAAGCTGGTTGGAACGAATAGTGGGTAGACTCAAAAGCTAGCTGCCTTTGCGTCTACTGCATTCGTCGAACGCCTTAGAACGCGGGACGCCAACGCTCGGCGTTGGACTTTTGGATTGGAACGCGTTCGACGAGCGCAGTAGAGACAAAGGCTGTTAGCTTTGCGCTCATCCAACTAATCGTTCCAACCAGGGCTCAGAGTTCTTACGTCCCCGACCTCTCTCATGTCCTTCTTTCCCTCAGTTCTGCAGGCATAGCAACACGTATTTCATGTTCTTTCGATGGTGCCCAAAATAGGGAAACGACTTGGAATCGATACACGAAATGTCATCGAACGGAAGACCTCTTTACAACAAACCAACGAACCGCGCGCCATGATGCAATGACGCACCAGTCAGACTCATCCGACATGGCTGGTCGGTCGCGTACACTTTAAAAGCTCGAGGAATGAAATCATGTAAATAAATGAAAAAGATGATGCAGTCGTTATCGACGCGATTGCAAATATGAAAACCACTCTCGATGGAATAATTTTTCACTCGGTGAGTGAACAACGTGGGATGGACAACGCACTTTTATTTCGACATACCGGTGGGTGGGCGTGCGAGCGAAGTGGATCGACAGATGCGGCTACAGTGCATCTTATGAGCAGTTTTTTATTATTATTTTTATAATGTATTTGTAAGAATGACGCAATATTTCGCCATTCGGCAGGCCACGCGTTGTTCCGAAAGAAACGCTGCAATAAACGAACACGAAACTGAAGAGAAACGTTGTGAGAAGCTCACGTGAATGTGCACTGGTATGTAACATGTAAGTCGATCAGAGTGAGGAATGGCCGGTAAGAAGAAACTGGTGGTGCCTTCTGTTGCAACGCTGCAATCGGCGAATAAAAGAGCTTGCCATCAGTCCATTAATCTTGCTGGGCGGTTACCGAGCTGCCGTCAATATGACGACGAAGGACACAAACGCCACATTTCTTTTGGTTACTTCAAAATCTTCTCAAACAAGATTCTCAGACAAGATATGTGAGCACCTGCCTGAATGCACACGTGCACTCTATGATTTCAATACCGAACAGATAGGTGCACTCAACCGAAACAGCTCGTTTCTATAAAAGTGATTTTCGTTTGCAAAAAGAAAAAAAATCTGTAAGTTCTTTTCTAAGTCTTTTCTTGTCATCACGTCGCGAGGCGAAATTACACACATTACTCGAAAACTTCCACAGCTACTCTTGCATACTGCACCTGTAGTTGTGTTTTTTTTTTTATGTTTTAGTTTCAGCAAAGTTTGGATTTTATTTCACTTTGTGAAATTCCATAGGCGTCAATCAAACGCTTACGTTAAAGTGATTACAACGTCACTTCGTAAGAATTGTGCATGATGACATGTTAGAACAGAATTGTTGTATAGTTATTCGCATCTTCTTGACACTCCTGATCTGTCTCCTTTCTCGGATAGACCATTAGGTTGAGATGTGGTGTTCCAGTACATGGTGTTCAACCCTGTTAGTGATGCTCCCCAGTTACTAAGTAGGATCTCATTTCCTGTTCCGCGACGACAGAATATGTCTACAACTTTACCCCTATCACCTACAAGTTAGAATCTCCCCCCCCCCCTTTTTCGACACGCATGCAGCTCAAATGTATATGACAATTCAAATAACTCTGGCATGCAGCTCTTCACTAGTTTGTAAACGTTTAACAAAAGAGTTTTACTCATGACTACTCGCTGCCATATTCTTCGTTTTCACCTCATGTACGGTTACCCCTCCTAAATAGAGCCTATCAGTTGTTTGCATAAAAATAAACCACGAATTGATTGATTGATTTAGTATTGGCGAACTGCTACTTATTGACAGTTTGAAGCTATACCAAAGCATAAACTTAATTTGAAACCCCACAAATTGATTTTCTTGCTTATTTTCTAAATATTTTCATAACACACTTTTTGTGTGTTATGTACAACCGTAGAACTGACGTTAAAATAAAGATGTCTCATCTGTTTGTAAGTTAGTGAATGAAATCATTTTATTATAGTAATTGTTTTGTTATCCAGGCTTTGGTCGTCCTCTTTTTTACAGTTCGAATGTTTTTTCGTCTTAAGATACAATGCTACAGATGCCACTGAAACTTTGCATCTGCATGGTCTTTTGGATGCTGGAATTACAAGAAACAAATATTTAGTGTACGATACGGTGCTCACCCCGCGACACTGTTAGCGCGAACACGCAACCGTGAGTTTTCTCAGTTTTACTTCTTCTCAGTATCATATAACTGTCATCAGAAGTACTATAGTGGTGGGGAGTGCTCAATTTGAGTACCAATCGAGGTCTTAAATTTTGATGCCTGCCGGAACTCTCTTCGAAGTAAAATGCGAAAAAGCGAAAAAGTCGTGTTCGCGCTAACAGCGTCGCGCAGTGTACATTAAAAATAACATTTTCATATTTATCTTATTGCTCGATATACATAATTATGTAATTTAGAAAAGAAAAAGTCTACATTATAAAAGTATAAACAAAAATTCAGATTACACAGCAAAAGCTTCATATCGATATGCTGACAATACGCGAAGTTTAGTATAAGACACAAATATTTTTATTGAGTAAAGGCAGGCAACAACTTCGCTAGCAAATCAAGCATGGAGACCTGTGCTCTAGAATTGTTTCTGGTTTACCGCGAATTCGTCGTCATTTTCAGCTTTAAACCCTTTGTGAAGGACAGAAGTGTTACCGGAGTTTCGAGCTTTTGACCATAGTAGATGCGTTCTGTCAGTTTATAAACTTTTTCGGATTCAAGAACAACAAAGCAAGCACCATTAATTTCTGCTTACATAAACTAGTCATAAAGAACAAAACAATTAAGAATTACTAGGCCCAAGTTTGTTTTATCCAATGAGCGCGGGCCGGGAGTGTTTGGATTCCTACCGCAACACCATCTGTTGGTTCAGAATCACACTAACTGAAAGTGGTGTTACTCTTTTGGTACATTGTAAACTTTAAAAATTAAATGCGGTGCCCGCACAATTATTTAACAAACAAAAGCACAAGAAAGGAAAACACGGAAGGTATGCGAAATTTACTTTTAGTGTGGCGCGTTATCCTTTTTTTATTTTATAGTACTTTCACTTTAGATTTGAACAGTGCTCTGTGTGTCTTAAACAGAGAGAGTGTGTGTATGTGTGTCATTTTGATGTTTCTTGAACTTCCATCGGTATCCTTAATGTTCATAATTTAGTACTAATTTATTGCCGTTTGTCAACTCGAAGTGAGTAATAGGTTATTTATCCTTTACATCACAATGGACAAATAAGCACATATACGTTAAGTGACGTACCAGTGAATTTGACAATCTATCCTTTCTCTTGGATATATTCAAACGTTAGTTGTTGTTTTTTTACATCATCATGTCGCCATTTTAGGCGGTAAAACTAATCTCGTAAGACACTATGTGAGAAAGAAAATGAACTAAAACCATGCTTATATGCAAATTTCTCAGCGTAACAAGTTGTAGTGCGCAACAATCTTCACAGTCAGACTCTCAAACAAACACAAATGCATGCCCCGTACCTCTTCCCCAAATTTCAAAACATATATTAGCGAAATTCATATCGACAACTTGACAATTTGTAGTTCTCGGCGGGCTGCCCTTGTCTGGCTTGTGTATTTGACTTTATGAGGAGTCCAACTTTGAAGACACCATAATTCTAACTGAGCCGAAGCTTGATTGTATAAAGTAGCAAATACATTTCAGCCAATTACATCTTATGACCGATGCAAAGTCACACCAGCGCTTTTTATGTTCTAAGTTCTTACTTCAATATTTGCTCGTTCGAAGCGAAACGTGAAATGCTCTTAGGTGCAGCGGCGGGACGTGCGTTCAGTCCCACGCGCTCACAAGGCGAAATCATTGTTCGTCCATCGGCAGCCCTGCTTCGAAGAGTTCCACAAAAGGGGCCGCTGTCACTCCAAAAACAATCCGCCATTCGCAACTCAGACCCTCCTCTATACTTCCCATCCTGCGCCGGGCTGCTTCGTTTTCCTCCTCGCATGCCGAGATCAGATAACGCCGAAACGAGAACAAACGAGAGAGATTACGATCTGCCAGGCAGCCACATTCCGATCCGAAGATGGATTAGCGCTGCTGGGTGTATCGGATGTCGGCAGAACATGTGTATATGCTTCTTCACCAACGTTTGTATTAACTAATGCCTTTGACTCTCTTGTTTGTTGTCAGTTCTTGTTTGTTGTATACTTGCAGTGGGTGTGTCTCCTATTGAAGTTTGGACAGCCGCAAGACGGTCTGCTTTCAAACTGACGCTAGAAACCTGTTTTTGGTGTTTGAGTGGGCCCCAATGTTATGTTTCATTAAATTAATGATTTTCTTTTTATTAAGGAAGGTGGGTTGCAGCAAGAAAAAAATAGCCAGATTTTGATTAATTGATGAATTCATTAGGGTCTATTGGTGCATACATTTGTGAGGTAATTATTTATTTAATGCACGTCAACTGGTATTTCAGTAACCATCTATGCACGCATAGATGCGTCATCGGACGCCTTGATGTCAACATGTGAGTCGTGGAAGGACCTACGGTTCTCAAGCCCGCCGTTGTTGACGCGAGTGTATCTTCCCGACCACAGAGGAGAAACAATTAAGATATCCGCGAGACAGAGACGCACTCAACGCGACACACGAGATCTCGCGAGAGAGAGGGGAAGGGGGGGGGGATAAAATGCTTCAGCGTTTCGGACGAGGTAATTAGTGGGTCTCCGGATGGGTGTCCATTCCCCTTCTAGCTTTTTGTTTCATTTATTTCCTGCAACTGGCATGGTTTTCCTCAGTTTCTTGCGTGTTTGGCGCGACCTAGCGAAACAACCAAACAACAACAACAAACATTTAAGGGACCGCGTCTTCTGAGTGCTACCCTTGGCGGTCCCCTGAGACTCCGGGCGTCCTCACAGATGGAGCCGCAACACTCGAGACAATTGCCCCGGTCGCATGTTTACGTCGCTCTGCGTCGCTTTCCCGTGGGACGGTCGGACTTGGCTACGTTTTATTTTGTGGTGTTTGCTTTCTGAGAACCGACAGAAAACGGGGTAAAGGAGGTAGGTTCCTTTCGCCGACTGACGTCTCTTCGATGCGGCCGTTATTATTTTTCTTATTTTTTAAAGTCCCAAGGCTGTATTGGGAACTTGCTTCTTGTGAGCAGCTCCCAGGAGATCGTTTGAAAAACATCATCGTTTGCACGCTATTCCTGCAGATCTTACATTTAACCTATATAGGAAGAATTGTGAAATCGGAAATAAATGGTTGATCCCACGGAGGAGGGGTCCTGAGTTTTACGTTTCAGCCCGGCTTTTGACGCATCCGTCGCCTGTAGTCAGAAGCTTTAGCCTTCTAGCGCGTGTCCGTGAGAACCCGCATAGCGAACAAAGCTCTGTCCTTAGGCTCCTCAAGCGTCATCACTAGAGGATCGGCGTAATGCCGCTTAGATCGCGTCCACATCGTCGCGAGGACGTCTGAACGTATCTCACAACAAACGCAAGACCATGCAGAGATCCGCAACGACAAGTCGTCGAGATGCACGAGTTTGTCGCTTTGTCGCGTACTCTCGTTGAGCTTTGGCCTGCTTGACACTCGGGGTGCGAGTCAATGATCCACTAAAGCCACAGTCGTACTGCTTATACATTACACAAAGGACACTGTTCTCTTCAGGCAAGCACTGGTCGAAGCACGACTGCCCCGATACGTATGTATGCTTCGAAGATCTCTGCAGACAGTTCTTCTATTCACCAATGTGACGGGACCATCATACAAAAAACCGCAGTAACCCATCCTGTAGGAATGATTAAGTCTAGCAGATTGCCATGCGAAGTAGCCGTCGAAACGGTACGGAGTTATGCGCAGTTCGTCAGGTGAGACGGACACACCTAGATACGCCAGCCCACGTCTTGAGGCGATTCTAAACTTCTGCTGAGCGAACAATATTTACAGGCCCTGCGCACGTCTCGCAGTAGCTGTGCACGTGACGTTCAGTGTTCACTTCTAGGAAGTGCGGGCAACTGCACGCGCCATCGCACTAAACAGCGTCAAAATGGTACCTTGACCAGACTTGTCTTGGCGGTCCATCAGCTAGCCTCCGACCAGCGGCATTCTAGACAGTTGTTTATGTATCTCACCATGAAAGACTGACGCCTGCAGCAGCTAGTCACAGCTTCACCGGTGCGCGCGCGTCATCCATGCACGGATCTGCATTCTGCCCTCGACGAGATGCTGAGAAAGATATGGGAAAGGCCAGTCAAACGCGAGCGCGGGAGAGGTGATGAACGGCTAGAGGAAACGGGTGAGCCAGCCCTCGTGCATGGAACGCGCGCGCACCGGTAGCTGTGACAGTGCTGCAAAGCGCGTCCTATGGCAAAGATATAAACAAATGTTTAGAGTGCGGCGAATGACTGCCTTCATAGCTCTTTGGTTAGCGCGTCTGCCTGCTGATCAAAGGGTCAACGGTTCGAATCCCAGCCGGCGCCGGTCTTTTTGTATTTATTTATCGACCCGCGGCGTAAGAGGTTAGATAGCCAGATAGATAGATAGATAGATAGATAGATAGATAGATAGATACATAGACGAAAAGTGCGTGAAGTATCCAAAGAATGCTATTCGCATTAAAAGAAACAGGCCTCGATAGTATCTGCAGACTGTTTCTGTATGACGTATTAGCAGCTTGAGCGCTGCTTAAGAACAAATAAGTGCGACGCCTCGTTTTCTAGTTGGCTATGGTTTCCGTCTCCCGAGCATCTAGGACCGCTGGTGCAGTCGCGCACAATAATGGGCTGTCTACGCTAAAGGCCCGTTCACACGACACTTGGGACCGAGTAGGACAGGCTGAGACAAGACCGGTCTTTAGGCCTCTTGCGACGGCTTGGGACCTGCTCCGCAGCAGAGCATCCGGTCCTACGCCGTCGCGCGAGGCTTAAAAACAGGTCTTGTCTCAGTCGGTCCTATTCCGTTGCAAGTGTGTGAACGGGTCATAACACAGAGAGCAAAATCAGATGAGCTCTCATTATTCATGACAAATACACGGCGGCACACATAGGCCCATGCAACGTACCTGTCGACATTCCTGAAGACGCAGAAAGGGTGGCTTAATTTGTTATAAAAGACAATAAAACGATAGATAGGGAGCTGACCTACTTTACTTACACATTCGCGACGTCAGACTTTCGTACAAGCATGCCGCTGCAATCGCACCGCTACTACAAAACGCTAGAACGCGAGAGAAGCACCAATCAATAAACTGCCCCGAGCCACAGCAAAAAGTATTTCGACATTTTCGACGAAAATGGCAGGTTATTTGCTTATGGTATAAGCGGAACGCACTGAGTCGACGCGGGCAGCCCGAAGAGGATCTGAGGACGCGAACCGCCGCTGCGGTGCAGACGTCTTTTGCGCGAAATGGGCTCAGCGTGACACCGAAGAGCAGCTTCCACTTTCTCGCCCCTCCCGGGTGGTGTCTCGGAACCCGACAACGAGCGACCGGTATATGTACCTGCCCGAGCCTCCTGAAAGCACGTCTAAAACCGCCCAGACATTCTACGTATACTCCGTTTCAACTCACGATGGACCGCGGTAGACGCTACACGCCATTCCAACCAACTCAGCGCTGCGAACGTACTGCGTGACCACAGCGCCTTTCGTCGCTGCGCTTCTCCTGTAGGTCACGTGACGCGAGCACGGCGTTGCATTGGATTCGTCGGCCCGTAACACCCGCTGCGGTCCATCGTAAGGTGAAACGAAGCATCTCAGTCACCAGCGAGCTAAGGGAAAACAAATAAATAAAAGACCAACTACTCCGTCAGCGTTAGCTGAAGAGATGCTTACGCTCTTTTCAATACAAACAGCAATCCAACTACACACTATAGAACAAAACAAACAAACATGCATTGCCATAAAAACAAAATTGTGACTCAGACGCGTGAGAGTCAGCGTTCTGTCAGGGTTTTTGACGTCTGTGGCATCGCATACGCCGCCCTCTTTTTTTAGGGGAATTTTCATTTGAATCTGCGCGCGGGGTGGACTAGAAGGCGCGAGAGATCCAGTTCTGCCCGCATGCTGCCTGAGAGAGGTGAGAGCGTTTCGGAATGTCAATCCTCTTGAAAAGCGAGGCAGGTCATCGAAGCGCTCTGCGGAGGCTGCTGTTGGCGGAGTTGAGTTCTTCGGGCGTTAGCGGCGGTGCCGACCGTGGCGCGAAAAGGGGACTCCAAATTACAGGGTCGGGTCACCACGTCTGGGTCCGCTCTGAATTTTCTCTTTCGCGAGTGCTACGTAGAGCAATGCGTTACCTAAGAGAAAAAATTATAACCTAAACTTTTGCAGAAGGAGGGTTTCTTTACAGCAATTGTGGTACGGCACTCCAAAAGAAGTTGGAGCTGACCCCGGGGCTGGCCTCAAAAAGGGTCAGTCGAAAAGGCATAAGCATACAGATCAGTGGTAGTATGTGTTCCGTTCACCGTAAAGCCGGGGTCGCGTTACTGTTACATCATACAAAAGACAGTCGGCAGAAACTGTCTGAGGCATATTTCTTCCTTGTGTGACGGTACTCTCATACTGAACATAGATAACTGTCCTCATACGTCTTCGAAGCATACACATCTGTATAAAGCCGACATGCCTCAAGTATGCTTCTCCGGATGTCCAGAGATAATTCTGTCGTTCTTCCTCAAGCGAACACCTTATCTTTTGTATGGTGCATGAGCATTGCGACAACGGCTTTAACGCTCCAATCCACGTGTAAAATGACGCGTGTAGGGTTCTTTGTTCGGAAGGAAACATTTTCGCGTGACCTTCCGACGATAGCATACCGCCCACATATCCCACACCGTTCAAAGCCGAGATATCGCGGACTGCAAGTTGCTGCCGACTTAACTATAATTATCGTGGTTGTGCATCTTGCTGGTGAAAGCCTCCTCAATCGCAAAACTGTATACACTTTCAGATAATACGACTGAGCTGTCTAAACCTCCAAGAATGATTTTGATGTATCTGGTTTTTTGAACTACTAAGACGCATGTTCCCAACCAGATTGAACAATGTAAGAGCAGCCGCACCCCCCTATCCCCCCCCCATAAAAAAAATATTAAAAAATAAAAAGCGCAGTCAGGCACACAAATTGTTGAGGACGATTGTACCTTCCAGCATAGCAAAGAAAACATGCCACACGTACCGTTTGTGCTCCCGTACAGGTACACCATTGCCCTCACCCCTCCCCAAGTCAACGAGCCAAGACCATAAATCATGTCGCCGTCTCCGTGTACGAGCTACGCGTGTAGACAACAAAACCGCGCTACACACCGAAAACACCGCGTAACCAAACACCTTCCCCGTGTACAACAATGGACAGACACAAAACGACCTCACCAAACACGTTAGGCCATAACCTCCCAGACAAACACCTTTCCCACGACTGACATCTGCCGACAATGAAACGACATAACCCCCCCCCCCCCCCCCTCCCCTTTTTCCAATACCAAGCAAGAGAGCCATTGAACGCCATGTCGCCGTCGTCTCAATTCCGCCGCGGCGACTGTGCTTCGTCGTTATAAGACCAATGGCTCGATCAGTCTGATCCCCTCTCGGCCCTTAGGGGTCACTTAGTCACGTTTTTGTATAAATCCCTCCCGGTGCAGGGCTAGTTCGGCAGCAGGGTTAGGTCGGCATTGACAACGGCAGCTGGCGCAGTGTAACAAGAGCCGGACCCGGGCAATAGGTTCGGCGCCGGAAAATCCCTCCTTCCCCACCATACTCCCGTTCTCCCCATGGTCGGCGTTATCCCTAATCCCGGTGATTTCGCATGGCCGCCCGCGCCCCCGTCGTAATGCGGGCCGGCCGCCTAAGCCGGTGACGAATGTGTTCCCGCTGCGAATAGCCGAAAACGTGCCAAAGGTCCGGTGGTGGATGAAAACTATACTCCAAAAAACACAAATGCATAAAATCGAAGGGATCCACGTTGTAATGATAGGGCGGTCGGTGGTTTGGTCAACGGTTATGTCCCCTCGTTGTGAATCAGCTCTACTCCCTTCACCCCTAAGCTGACAATGCGGTGAGAGCTACGTGCTCGCCAGACTCACCATGCGCCTCCCTTTCATCAGCTGACCTCACCCTCTGCGAGTAGGTAAGTGTGGAAACGTGATCACGTGGTGGGAGGACGGCGTATGATCGGCTCAAAGGTTGGACCATCGAACCCGTGGCTTGTACTGCACTGTCAGCAAAGTGGTAAACAAGGTATAGTAGCTGGTCAGCAGCGGCCAGTGATTCGGGGTCGGAGTTGGGTTCGCCTGCCGCACGTCTTTTGTCATTCGCTCGAGGACCATAGCCTGGTGGTTTTGTTTGTGTGTGGGATATGCGACGCGGCGAGTGGTTGACACATGGAAAGCGACGTAATCCTCACCACACAGATCATGGCCCTCTAAATGATTTCCTGTAACTGCGTTCTTTTTTTTTTGTCTAGCTTGTTGCAATAATTACGCGCTTGTGCCCAGGATCACTGGTATATCGATCATTGGAACGACCGATATGCGAGTGACCACTGTCGCTGTCCCTTATGATCCAAACCAACAGCTGTGTCAACAAGGTCTCCGTTCATTGCACACTTTGAAGCGTGGATGTTCGTCTGCAAATTTTTGTGAACAATACAAGGCTATCTAGTTGTTGTAGAGCGCCGTCGTGACCTTCTTTCATCATTTATAAATCTCTCGAGTTTTACACGCGATTGTTTCCTTTGTCCGTGAAGTATAAAAGCATCTTTTTATAATGTACTATGACTGCAAACTTGGGGTTCGTAACATGAAGCAGGCAGGTTTTATGCGCCAAGGGGCAGTGTTACTGCGTTCCAATGTAAGATATAAGGCGCCCATTCATGTTTCACGTGTATCTATACGTATTTATGTTCGTACGTGCGTGTGCGTGATTGCCAGTGTGCACGTGCGCAAGTAGAGCAAACAGAGACGCTACAGCGCTGCGGCGTGTCTGACGCCAGAGCCCTTTCTAAAAAAGAATTCAAGTATTCCATTTCAAACTCAAGTGGTGGCAGTGGTATTAGTTTACAAAAGTTTTTAAATCATAGACCGAAAGCACAAACTGCCGTAGACTGAGTCTAAATAAGGCTTTAACAAAATCAAATGTGAGTAAGTGCCTAAAAAGAAAGGAACAGAAAGAAAGACAGACACACCTACGCTATTCAATTACACGTTCTAAGCATGACGAGATAAGTGGGAACAAACAGGGAAATGAATTAAACAGCTTACAAGCAGACAGCGCTGCCAAAGTTCGTTTCGTATACAAGCTCATTAAAGGCGATTCACACACTGGCGTTGAGTCCGACCTAGTGCGAGGGTTGCTATGGCAACATCTGCGTCGGCTCCAACAAAACGGGGTAATAACCGGCTATGCTGGAGCTTCGGTTGTTGCACTGGCTAAATTACTTATCTACAGCGGAGACATCATGTCCGTTGGGGCCGACTAACTCCAGGCTGTCTAAACGAACACACAAGGCAATACTTTTACAGACTAGACCTTATCCTTCGATAGGAGAGTCTGCTACATAGTTAAAAGACTTCCCGTGAAACATGCTTTAAGACCCCATAAAACCTCAAACGCGCGACTGCCTCCGGCGTGTGCCACGACACAAAACTATGCAGAAACGAAGGCGGACCTGACCCGACAAGAGTTAGTAAAAAGGAAACCAACGTACAGCCCATCAATAAATCCTGTCGCGTCGTCTAATAAATTTCAAATTGCGACAAAATTCCATCGTCGCTGAGAGTCGTATCGTGGAGTGAACTTTCTCCGGACTGGAAATGAGGATAAAAAATAATATTTGATAGGACGAAAATGTTAAAAGAACTAGTTTTTCTGCGGTTTAATCTCGACTGGTATTAGTTGGTAACCCGCTGGGCGATTTGAGATGCATCGCGGATTCCAGACAGACATACGAAACACGGCAGGAGTTGATCGAGACGCCGCGGTTCGCAGGGTACTGAACCCGATACGGTCTGTTTTCGCTAGCTATATAAATTTTGCGCGTGTTTGTGTGCGAAGAAGTCTGTGCATCGGAACAAAAAAGATGAGTTGCAAGGGTGCGGTTTATTAATAGTCGTCTTAGTTTGGAAGCGCCGCGAAGATAAGCCGCTCACATGAATGTCGCGCATATACGCAGAGTCTGTGGTTTGAATTGTTAATCAGTTAACAGCCAGCTTGGAGAATCAGGTGCTTCGAACGAGTAAGAGGTTAATTTTGGAAAGCTTTTCACAACAAACAAAAGCTGCAAATTTCGTTGTTGAATAGGCGTGATCCCTCAGGACATTGTGGTGGTTCCTGTAATCAGCGATTATCAATCATTGTATAATATAACATCCGCTAAATATTAAATATTAATCAAAATTAAGAACGCCACAGAAACCAACAATTATGGTTATCCATATAAAAAAGGAATCTACCCAACGTAAAAAAATACAAAAGAGCATTCAATACGCAGGAATACGAATGATAGAAACTCCCCGAAGTAACATTAAGAGATCAAAACGGGCGCTGAATATACCAAAATAATTCTATAGAAAAAGGTAGATCAAACAATCATCATAGGAGCACGCGTACTAAATATATATATATATATACATAAAACATTGCACCGTAAAATACGGGTCTAAGCGCGTTACCGGCTTTAGATCCCCGAACCTCCCGCCTTTATTCTCGATATGTTTCTATTCTTGTTTTCGTCGGCACCCACCGTAATCCCAAGTTACCTTCTCTTTTTTTTCCTCTTTTCTCCCCAGCATTTCACACACACACACTCCCTCCACAAACAGGAGCTCCATCCATCCGGAGTCTCGACCCGGCGTCTTTACTGGACCCGACACACAAACACAAGAGGTCCCTGCGGGTCCGTCAAAAACCGAAAGCGAGCGCCCATACCGTACGTTTCTCACGACACGACGGACCGCAGCGAACGCTATATACGAGCCATCGCTAGCCAATCCAACGCCGGACCGAAGTATCACGTGACCTTCAGCTGCTTTCACACTGCTAATACTTCGTACAAAATACAGTCTGCAGACACTAGAAAGAGTTATAGGGAAGCGTTTTTGCCCATTCGATACGGTACGAGGGGCCCTCCTGTACCAACTGCGCATGTGCGAGTCTTCTGTGGTAGCGCATGCGCAGTGCGTACCGGAGGGTCCTTCGTCCCTTGTCGGATGTGCAAAAATGGTTCCCTAGAAATCTCTAGTAGGGAATTTTAGGGAACCGTTTTGCACATCCGATACGGTACGATGGGCCCTCCTGTACCAACTGCGCATGTGCGAGTCTTCTGTGGTAGCGCATGCGCAGTTCGTACCAGAGGGTCCTTCGTCCCTTGTCGCATGTGCAAAAATGGTTCCCTAGAACTCTCTAGTAGGGAATTTTAGGGAACCGTGTTCGCACATCCTGTACGGTAACGATGGGCCCTCCGGTACGAACTGCGCATTCAGTACCGCAGAAGACTCGCACATGCGCAGTTCGTACCGGAGGGCTTCAGGCGTGGTCCGGAGACAAGGCTGTCATGGTGTCTGCAGAGAGAACACAGTGTCTCTTGTATGATGTACGAGCAGTGGGATGACGGGTCTAGAGAGAGAGGGGGCGGGGGTGCGTGTAGTCACGTGACCCGCTCACAGCGCAGGATTGGCTGAGACGGTGCTGGTAGCCTCCGCTGCGGTCCATCGCAAGGTGAAACAGAGTGTAAGAAGGCGCCGCCAGGCGCTCGAATATAAAAGAAGGCAGGCAGGCGGGCTTCACAACCCCCCTAAAAAGAAGAGGGTCCCGATATCCTCCTTTCTCCTCCTCCTATGCCTCCCCCCCCCCTTCTTTTCTTCATTTTAATCCTCTGATGTATCGTCAGCAGCAAGGCCGCCACTGTATACCCGCGTTGCTTTGGAGGGAGCCGCCCGTGGATCCCTGGCTTTAATGCAGTCGCTGGGTGGCTTGGGAACGCGTGTCTGTGTGTGTACGGCACAGTGTCCCCACCGAAGTTTTAATCCCGAAGAGCACAAAGGGGAGACCACGAACCCACGGTTCGTCCTTCGGATTTTTCAAATTTTTTTTTATCAGCATGATATTTGGCGACGCACAGGAGCTATATAGTCTGCGCAAGCGCGGATAAAGTACAACGTCTCCGTATGCCCATGGTGCCTACAGGCAGGGGCCATCACTGCGGTTCAACGTCAGAAACTTCCTTCGTCAAAGATCAATACACCGGAAGTATACCAACGCCGGAGTCACTACTGTTCCTACGTCATAAAGTAAAAAAAAAGATACACGAGGTCTTTGTTGAAGACGTCATGACAGAATCATTTGCGGGTTCAGCCTCCTCAAGAATGCTCTAAACACGTTTTCTTCATATATATATGCATGCTTCGGACATGTATGCACATTGTTTTTCTACGGCCAATGTGTCAGGGCAGTCGTACAAGCAACAAACACGCCTCGGAGTGCAGACTGTCTTTTATACCATGTATCGGCAGCTTGACCATGGCTTTAGGGGGCACATTTAACATGAACACAATAGTTAACTTCTGAACATATACTAATAACCCCGTTTCACGGGCACGTTATAAAGCAAGTAATTCCTGCACGCATTCATCTTTGTACTAGTTTAGATCGTGGAACACCTCGCGGAGCGGACCTTCCTAATATAATATAAAGGCCGCTAATATAAGATTCAACGAAACTTGCAGGCTTGCATTACGAGCGAAGTAGATTTGATGAGATTAAAATGCGTCCCGCGAGTAACCATTTTGTGCAGTTCCCCTAATACATTTCGTAAATCTCGTGTAAGCATCGTTGCTGTGACTCCATGTTGCAGAGACGCAGTACAACACAGGCTATACAAACCCGCAGCGGCGTCAAGCTTCACTTTTCTACCAGGAGTCCCAAATCGCAATTTGCATAACCTCCCACCGCCCATCTCCAAATTTCGCACGCGTCCCCGACCGTAACACAGACGTCAAATAAAAGTATCGCCCCCTGCCCTCTATCCCTCACCCCCCCCCCCCCCCTCCCCTCCCTCTCAAAGTCTGGGGTCCGTTTCCCCTCCTGTCACCCACAGCGAACTTAAATTTTGTAACAAGCGTAAAAAAAGTGTATATGAAAAAAATAATTCGACAAAAAAGCGTCCTTCTCCCGCTTTCTCAAACGAGGCATTCTATTCTTTAAAAAAAAATGAAAAAATGAATACCCAGTCAAACATTGACGCCGACTGACAATAGAGGTGCCAGATGGAAAATAATGCGCTGTGTGACGTCCTAGGGAGGGATAAAAAAAAGGAAGAGGGAGAGAGAAAGTTTCACCTTTTATGTTTTAAACTATGTTGTCCTTTTTTTGCACCTTCATACGTGGGGTATCATAGGGTAAGTGTATGTTTCTATTTTGGGAACGACGCAACAAGATAGAGGCGAGCTGTTTCAGACCAGTGTTTCCTTTACAACATTGGATACAAAAACAGAAGTATCGATAGAAATGGCCAATGCGAAATCACGAGCCTTCCTCCCTCCCTTTCCCTTTTATTTCCTCTTCAGGCACTGACATTACAAATATTTGAGCGCCTGGTATCCCTTACAGAACGTAAAAAAGAAAAGAAAATACAAAAGAATGGAAGGTCTGATAGGGATGTTTCTAGCGGATTCCGCGTCATAAACGGCTGGGATTACAAGCTGCGGTTTAGATGGTACGTTGCTTGAACTGCACCAATTGGTAAGCCAGATGGCCCGATAGCGCGTCGAATATGCGAGGTTTCGTATACGGTCCTTCGGTCAGATTGGCCAATCAAGCGGCAGTGGTGCGTATAGTAACACTGCGGTGTCCGGCTGACACCGAGCCAATCATTCGCTGGAAAATGAGCTACTCTATACTCGCGTGTTCACCTCATGAACCATAGTAAGAAAAAAAAAGGAGTCCGGCTTTTCGCGGAGCAATACAGATTTACTCTTCTATGTGGTGATTCAAGATATATACGGGCGAATCTTAGATTAGCTTGCTGTTATCTTATCAAGACGTACACGTTTCAAACGCCAAAAGCATAGTTTCTTCCTCCGACAGCCGAAATCTCGATAAGAACTTCTTCGTAGAGCGCATGAATAATGGTCAATGGGATGTGACAACGAGTATAGTCATCGACAGCCCAAGAAATGCATTACGTTCCGGATTTTAGCTCGGTGGTTGGTTCCTTGGCGTCCTTATCAACTAATGCAGCACTCTGATTGGCCGAGGAGAGATAATGAGATGATCGGGACTCTTCACGTCCTGCGTTTCTAAAGCTGCCAATCACTTTATAGACTGCATTTTCTAGTTTGACGTAATTCGGAAAATGACACTTGATTGATAATAGGCGAGACGTGTACATTATCCAACGATGCCCTGTCTTCTGTAGGGCATTTGAATGGATCGAATTGTCTTAAACCATGCCGTAACAGCATGCGAGCTACGGTCGCCTAACTAATTTTAAGTTCTTAAACAGTTGAGAAAAAAACACACACACGAAGCATTAACCCTCCCATCTTCGTTTCAAGTAAAAATGGATTACTTCTTTTAAACAAGCGATCAAAGAGAAAGGTTTTTTTGTCTAATAGCAACGTTTCATGCACTAAACTAAAAAAAG
Organism: Ixodes ricinus; assembly: GCA_037355805.1. Classification (NCBI taxonomy): domain Eukaryota; kingdom Metazoa; phylum Arthropoda; class Arachnida; order Ixodida; family Ixodidae; genus Ixodes; species Ixodes ricinus. The sequence goes on along the minus strand of JAZHYW010013204.1, from coordinate 79,248 downwards.
AAAGAAAAAAGTTCGTACGCATTTGTTTTTATTAGAAACAACATGGATCATCAGACATACAAATCGCAAAATAAGGTAAATGAGGCAGTAGATCCAGAGAAAGAAAGTATTTCGATACTTTAATCACAGATCTCACCAACTTAATCAGAGAAGAGATTCGGAGGTTGCTCCTTAGATCACTAAACGGCATAATGACGCAATCGATCCATTTCGCCATCAAACCGACACGGCTCATCTGGGTTCCTTCCAGAGCGAACTCTAGTTACAGAGGGCCCCATTTAGGGTGATCCGTATACACGCAAGAAGGTCCGAAGCGATGGGCAGCGGGTTGCGGAATCGCTAGACGAATACGTTTGCGGTTTGCAAATCTTGCGCAACGCCCCATTGCACAAATCGTCGAGGTACAGAAGAGGCCCAGAAGGGGGCTTGCAATTTGCCGTATCCGCAGCCTATACTGCTTCCAAACGCCGTTACGAGTTGCGGTTGTGTTTCTATGCGAATGCGAGGGCGTGCGTTCTTGTCGAATCCGCGAATTTCGGTAGTGCCGCTGAAAGCGTTAATTAGGAGCGAGCTAATTTAGTCGTTGTCGAATGAATAGAGTTAACGAGAATGAAAAAAAAGGTGGTTCAATGAAATGGCAGGAATACCTCTTCGAGAAGTGTTTGAAAAAACCTCTCCACTGCATGGCAGAAATAAACGACGACAAAAAAAGCGCAAGGTTTGCACATAACGAACGATGACCGTTACTTTATTTACGAGTTGCGATTTATAACGTAAAGCTGTAAAGACTTTTCTTTGCATAAGAAAAACAGAGCAATAAAAAAAAAAGAACATGAGAGGAGTTTCGCATGATGAGAGCTACTTAATGCGAAATACCAGCTATTTATGGCGCAGAGATGTGCGATACTGTGAAACCCTTAATGTTAGCGCGCCCTTAATTTGCGTCAAATCGCCAATTGAAAAATCCGCGAAATTTAAGGGCGCGCGGAAACTTTCGGTCCTTAAAAGAGTTTCAATGGAAGCGTCTCGAATTCGCTAAATTTAGTGGCCGCGATTATGCCCCCTGCGACCGAATGGCGAAAAATAGGGGCCGCGAAAATAAAGTGTTTTACAGTTTGTGATTTTAACTGCGTCAATGGGCGTACCCATGTAATGCAGGTGTCGAGGGGGTGCTGTTCGATTGTGGTAAGTATTTTCAGTCTCGATGCGTCAATGCTATATTTGTTTTTTGTTAGGTTATCATACGTGGCTTGTGAGATGCGAGCGGATATTCAATATGAACGTCACCAATCACCACATATCACAATAAGCATACAAGTAAACATTAAACCTTAAAGCCAAAGCTAAATACGTCGAGGCAAGATGATAAACTTTTATCAAAATGACCGTACCAACATTTCAGCTTTCATTGGCTTTGACAGACTGACTGCTCACTCTTGGTAAAATATTAATAAAAAAACTTACGAAAGCTGCCTGTTTTAATGGACGCTTCAGATGCTTCAAGCGTAGCCCGGTTTCGAAACCTCCGATATATCAAGTTGACATTTTATTCTAGGGAGCGTTTTGGTTTTTTCAAAACCCCGAGGATCAACGCACGCCCCCGCGTTCCAGAAGTCAAACGTCGACCTTCTCCATACAGACTCTCCCCGTAAAACACCTCCTTTTTTTAAAAGGCGCAGCTGTCAAAGACTTCTCGACCTCAGTTCGCATTTTCGGTGACGCGGGGCGATATTTATGCGCGTGACCTCTAAAATATGCGGCCATCGGAAAACATAAGACCTTTCATTCTTTCTTTCTTTCTTTCCGAGCATGCGACCTCCCAGCCATGGCTGCTGCTTCGGCGTCGGCGCGACTGTCGGTTTTAGGCCTCTTCTCTCTACCCTATACTCCGCTTCCCTTCGAGATGGACCGAACAAAGAGAACGCTACTAGCCATCCCAGCCAATCAAATCGCCGTGAGTGCAGTGTGTCACGTGGGACATTCAAGAGGAAGGCAGCCCACGGGCAGGGGACGCGTAGTCACGTGACAAGTTGGCAGCTCTGGATTGGATTGGATAGCGATCGTAGCGCCCGCCGAGGTCCATCGTTATGCGAAACGGAGTCTAGTCTTGATCTTCCTTTCGGCTATAAATTTGCCAGTGGCGGTACCGCACCTGCCGCCAACTGGCTGCTCTGCTCTTCGGAACAAGGGAGACATCTCAGATGGTACCACTACAAACCTGGAGAGGGGGGGGGGGGAGGGGGCAAGAAAACCAGGGACCCTTACACTCAACTTCAAAGCTTCCTTCGCCATAAATTTCATCTCGGAGTCTTTCACGATCGCCTACCGAGTGAAAATATGCTTATCTATTACTGGTTATGTTGTTGGAATCTTAGGCGGGAAATTTGTTGCGTGAATGCTTAGATGGGGAAAGTCAGCCTAGCGTAAAATATGTTTGTCTTTGTGAAGAGGGGGGGGGGACCTTTGAAGGCAGTACGACAGTTTAAGTCCTTATGGTGCACTGCGTAGCTGGGAAGTGTGTTTTCTTAATGCTTAAACGACGCATGCCATCACTTTCCAAAACTTCTCAATAAAACTTGTGATCTTCAAGAATTCATGCCTTTAGTAAGATCAGTATTATGTCTTCGCTTGAAGCATTTTATTATATTTACTCTGATAGCGTTCTGTTTGTGTATTGAATAACTTTAGATATATATATATATACTATATAAATATATATATATATATATATATATATATATATATATATGTATTCAAACTTCTCAGTGTAATTTCAGCTGAATCGATTGACATGAGCTTTATATTTCGACTGATTCTGTGAAATACGCATTGATCTTTCTATTCAGGTGAATTCGTAATTCTAATCAAATAAATTTCTCTAGCCACCTCAACTACCTTACTAGAGCCACCTCAACATAACCTGGGGAGAACAAGAGCCCTGAAAATGCAATGAAGATATTCCGATGCACTCGCGTGGTTCATGTCATGTAGTCACGTTTTGCATGTTATAGTTATGCGTGTCATGTGTTACGTTAAACTATGAACTTCCCTCCACTCGTTCCCCATGCTCACCGTTGCGAACGCAACGAATGAACGAAAAATGAAAGGAAACCCGTAACACTACTCGAAACCAAATTAGCTATAAAACCCACCTGACGTTTCCGTCATCGTTTCACCTAATGATAAAGCACAAGCGTTAAAGCTCTAGTGTGACGTTAATAGAATAATATAAGGTATTATGCAGGAACCACCAAACCTTGCTGAACGTAAAAACAAAAAAGCCAATCTCGGACTTGAATCAGGGTTTGTTTAACTCACACACGCAGAAAAACACACAAACGCAAATGAGATATACGAAGATGTTTAACACGCAAATGTCGGTCCCTCGAAGCGACTGACTGAGCCCCACGGCCGTCATTATACTTCACCTACGGCCCCCAATAAACCTGCTCATTTTCCCTGGCGTCAAAAAAAAAAAAAAAAAAACAACTCAATGACGCGTTATCTTTTTCGGACACGGGGAGCGGTCCACTATACTTTGTGTCACCTTACGATGAACCTCAGCGGACATCCGAGCGTACTACCACGTGACTCTGCACCAAGCGCGTCACTGCACCCCTCCGGAAAGTCACGTGGCGACCACACGGCGTTGGATTGGTTCCGATGGCTCGTACACGTACGCCGGGGTCGATCGAAAGATGAAAGGGAGCACATAACGTGCGCGGCCACTTCCTCCTCTAGCATATGGGTTCCCACTCGAGATATTCCCTGGGTACCACACACACCACGGCTTTTCTACAGCGTGTCTTTAATGTCCACCGCTCTCTTCACCTCACTCGCACCATGAATCAGCGAGATCGACCGCGCGTACCCTTAAGTGCCAGTCTTCGCGAGTTCATCCTCGCGAAGTAGTGTCCAAAAAGAGCAGAGAAAAGAGACGCTCGACTCGGGATCACGGGTCGGTTTGCGTGGACGTTTCGCTCTCTCATTGTCACACCGCCCTTTTATTATCGACGCGCGTCGGTGCTGGTGTTAGCTGGGACAGTAGTAAAAACCAATGAAAATGTTTTGGGTCAGTCTGTGCATCAGTTATGCATAGAAGACAATCTTAGCATTCCATTAACGACATCCTAATACACTCGCCTTCTCGCCCTCGTACGAATAGATACGTACATGTCTTAATTAACAAACAACAAAAGACGCCGTCCCGCCCCCCCCTTTTTTTTCCTCCTTGACTACAAAAGGGTGCTGAAATCATATAGGCACCTGTAAGAAGGAAGCCGAAAAGCAAAACAGTAGAGAGTTTTTGCAGATCGTGTTTTCAGGTCAGGCTATTTGTAGAGGAGTTCACGCTGCGACACTTCGCGGTAGCAAGCCTTTGAAAACGATCCATTAAAACTTCCTGGTAATACAGAGCGGTTAGCTTGTTTTTACGATGGTTTAAAAAGCTCTGATAAAAAAAGAAAAACAAGCCATTGACAATTTAAGAACCGCAAGTTGTAGTTAGTCTCGAGCATCTTAATTTTTATGATTTATTTGCAACCAACGAGTTTGGGGCATTCGTCGGTACTTAAATCGTCTAAGAACGAATCGCTGGAGCAAAAAGCGGGAGGATGACAGCCTCAACCTGGGTTTCTTAAAATGTCTGTACTAAAGAGACGTTGCAATGGTAGCTAAACTCTAACATCCCCTTGTTCTCCCTGTAGTTAGAACAGTGTAAAGCGCGACCATTTTTTGCATGTCCACTGTCGAGAACTATACGCGTGACGCTGCAGCGCTATTCGACTTGAACCCCTATTCACACAGGCGTATACACATGGAAGGAAACGTCCTGAGTCGGTTATCTATCTACGCTCCGTTTCACTCGAAAACGTCCGACCGTAGCCCACGGTACGATCCAACGGAGACAATTCAGTGGTACCAAAAAGTGCATTGTCACGGCTCTCCTCGCGTTTGTGCTCTTGCTATGAGCGAATAAACCAATCACGCATAAAAAAGACACCAGAAGGATTGCGGCGTATTTACTATACGGGATTGTTTAGCCGGTCGTAGCAGACGCACAAAGCCAACAAACGCCATGATGATACCCTTTTTTTTTGGCGCTGCATGATTATAGTTGTTTATGATATCGTAGCGTTGGCTGTGATCCGGACTGAAGGTGACTCATATGTGGTAATGTTAATAATAAAATTAATGAACTGAAAAAAAAAATAGCCCGATTTGCATGTTGTAAATAACTTATTTTGTGTGTTTTTTTTAATATTGGAAGCCGAAAACGATGCAGCACTTTCTTGCTTCTGTCTGACCTGCACACGGTTTGTTGCAAAGCCTACACGCGTTAGCGGTAGCTCTGGTTGAAGTCCCCAGCGCTTAATAACAGTACAGCAGGTAGCTAACGCTGATTACAGCGGCCGCTGCACTTGAAATTAAATTCACATAGAATTTACGGTCGAATTTCTTCCATGACCGATTCTGATTAAAGTAATACTAATACCTTCAAACTTTTCTATTTTTCTTTTTTAGGGGAGGGGGGAAGGTCACCTAAAAGCTACATTAATAAGTGCTAGTGTACATGGCCGCATGTTGAATGTGTGTCTTCTATTGTAGTTTCACAACAACTGCCAATACTTACATAACTATCCAGTGGTAATAGGGTAGACGGCCCCACATTTTGTCTTACCAGAATCTCAACTTTTTATACAACTAGGGTGTTTTCTTTTAGGACTGATAGATATGTTTTTAAAATTACTTGGAAGCTACACTAATGCGGTCTATGCAGGTGAGTTATACGGCCAGAGGGATACAACATAGGAGGATAATAATTCCGATAAATCGAATCATTAACCGCATGTGCTTAATCACCTTTTTAACTAGCGAAAGTAAATACATGGCTCCTAATTAAAAACTGGCTGAGCGTCTTCGAAAACCAATAAATATGTAACTTTTTTTAAAGACTTTGAGCGCGTGGCAAGCGCGCGAGCGCGCATAAATTTACAACTCGTGCAATCGGCGCAATCCTGACAATGCAAAAACATAGATAAGAGGAAAAAAAGAAGAAAACGCACGGGCGCTTCATTGCACGGCTGTAGCCAATCGTTTCGGCTGCACAAGTGGTAATGTTAGCGCTCCACCGTGCTCCAAGTCTTTTTTAAAATCGGCTAATTTAGGGCTTCCGATAACGTTCAGCAAATTTCTAATTGGAACCCTATGTTTATTTTTATGAATTAATACGGTAAGTGGCATATATTAGTTAGTTAGGCGACTTATCGGGACGATTAGCCCCCTTTTTATATATTCCTGACTGCAATACTAACCTGCACAAACCGCATTAGTGTAGCTTTCACGGCTTTTTTTAATGCGAATAGCATTCTTTGGATACTTCACGCACTTTTCGTCTATGTATCTATCTATCTATCTATCTATCTGGCTATCTAACCTCTTACGCCGCGGGTCGATAAATAAATAAAAAAGACCGGCGCCGGCTGGGATTCGAACCGTTGACCCTTTGATCAGCAGGCAGACGCGCTAACCACAGAGCTATGAAGGCAGTCATTCAACGCACTCTAAACGGTTGTTTATATCTTTACCATAGGACGCGCTTTACAGCGCTGTCACAGCTACCGGTGCGCGCGCGTTCCATGCACGAGGGCTCATTCCGCTCTCGTGAGGCTGAGCACGGCCGCTAGCTCACCCTCTCCCGCGCTCGGGAGAGGGTGATGTAACGGCCGTGCTCAGCCTCACGAGGCGGAATGAGCCCTCGTGCATGGAACGCGCGCACCGGCAGCTGTGACAGCGCTGTAAAGCGCGTCTATGGTAAGATATAAACAACCGTTTAAATACCGTTGGTTGAGACTAGCTGAGACGCCAGAAAGTCTGGTCGGTACCATTTTGAGTGTTTGTGCGTATGGCGCGTGCTTTGCTCGCCTTCCTAAGTGACACAAACGCACGTGCTGGGCTGCGGAGATCGTGCGCAGGGCTGTGAAAGTGTCAACAAATTTAGAATCGCCTCAAGAGTGGGCTGGCGTATCTAGAGTGTGCCGGCCACCTGACAGACGCGCATAACTCCGCACCGTTTGATGCTATTCGCATTAACGTAGATAATCATTCCCAAAGGATGGGTTCTGCTGACTTTTTTAGACAAATCTGTAAAGTATAAAAAAAACACACACTTTATATTAAGAAGATATACTGGGTGTAGGAGTTAAAACGCATGGTCTCGCAAGGTACACCGAAGTAATAAAAGCAGAGGACTGACCGATCACGTCCACAACCTGCGAATAACTCCTCGAGTATATGCTTCGTAAAACAGAAAGAGAAAAAAAAAATCAACATCGTTGCTTATTGTCACGCTCCAGCAAACTTTTATGACAGTCCGCCGAGGAACCCGTAATAATAAAGACAAGCTTCTACAGCAGTGAGAGAGGGAGAAAAAGAGAGAAAGCCGACGAAGAGAGAGAGGTAGACATGACCGAAGCCAAAGCCGTTGCGAGCGACGAGGGAGCCGAGATGTTCCCAGGTCTGGGGCGGGCGGCAGCGAAACTCCAGCGGGACGTCCGACCGCAGCGCCCCCCTCAGAGGTAGAGTGCGGCGGAAAGCAATAACCGAGAGACGCGTATATTTAATCGCTCCAGCGAGAGGACCACCGCCGCCAAATTGGTCGGCCATTACGGGGGTATCAGGCCTGCACGGCCAGCCACAATGGACCGGTCGCACGGGCGAGGGCCGCCGAAAGCTGCTCCTCGAGGGGGCCGGAGAAGCGGGCAGGGTCTCGCCAGGTGGCGGGACTGGTTTTGGCGTGCGCGGCATTCCGCTGGCAGAGCGCGCGCAGCACTCCAACAGTCTGGACTCTGGCAGTGATTTGCGTTCTTGTCTGGATCGAAATTTCTGTTACTGTACCTAACTTATGATCACAAAGTCAAAACTAGCCTAACCTAACAATATACTCTCTATATCTGCACCGGACGCACCTTAACTCTAACTGCAAGCTCAACGCATACAGAGCTCTGCTCTAACACAACTAGAAGAGCCAAAGCTAACCTGGAGTGTAGCATTTCCTAGTAGAGTACATTATATCATCTGTAACTCACCCTAACAAAGTCAAACCTAACGTGGCCAGAGTTAACCTTACCAAACCTTCGAACCTGTACTCCATGTGACTAGTAGTGTGCAGTGCAGGCGAAGGCAACGACAGGCTAAGAGAGAAAGGGCGAGCACTAGGAAGGCGGGACGGGAGATGAGAGGCAATGGAGGGCGAGGGGAGAAATAGAGAGCACTAGGAACGTTAGAGAGGAGAAGTTTCTCTCCTCGTCCCCAGCCTTCCTGCTGCTTTCCCTCTTTCCCGTCTCCTGGCGTTGCCTTCGCTTCTACTGCACGCAACCAGTGACACGGAGTATATACCCTCCCCAGCTGAACGTCACAGAACCTAACCTAATCTAGCCTTACCGGACCTATCTCTCCTTATTGCAACCTCACACAGCCTAACATAACTCAACCAATCTACACGTCATAGCCGAACAGTCTAGCTTGCATAACTTCACCTTACGTTACCTCTGGCTCAGCACAGCAGAGCCGAATTTGACCTAACCTACACCCTTGCTAATTCAGTTCAACAGAACTAACAATCTAACCGGAACTTAACCTAACATAACCCTCTTGACTCTCTCTGATTCAGTCTAACACGGTCCTAAATTTACATAACTTAACTTTGACTAACCTATAAACCTCTCTGACTCAGCATAACACACTCAAACTCTACGGAACATATACCCTTGCTGACTCAACGTAACAGTCTTACCTAACAGTCTAATCTCTACTACAACCTCCAAACGAAACCTCAGAAAACCTAACACAGCCTAACACTGCTTCTTTATGTCGAAACCGGGGGTCTCACAGAGCAGGAAGGAGTCACTTAGCGCAGATGTCCTAAAACTTCCTCAGGAAGCACCACTACTCTCTGTTAATTGGTAAGTTGACACGGTGCCGCAAGCTACACGCTTGTTCGACCAGTCATCCCTTGATCTTTGGCCACCCGATCATCTGCCCATACCTATGCGTAGAAAGTGCGTAGGTATGTAGTAGGATGAGGAATATGAAAGGCAGGCGAGTTAGTTCGGTTTTCGGCGAAGCGTGTAGGTAGCCCTCCCACCGCAATGTCATCTTAAAAGGGGAGCGGATATTGATTGAAAAGGGGAAAGTGTGTTGTGGCCTTTGGGCGGAAGGGGGGAGGATAGGGTCGGTGAAAAGGATATATTTAAAAAGAATGCGAAGCAAGCTTGATAGATTTAAGTTCAAAACAAAGCGTCAGGTATGAAGAAGATAGCCATCCATGAAGTAAAAAGAAAACTAGGAGGACTCTTAAGCTTCCCCTTTAAGAGTAGAACACGATAGCGAAGCATATAGGCATATAAATTCCCGTTCGCTTCTCCAAGTCGCGCAACCGTCCCTTGCGTGGCCTAACGTGTCAGGCTAGCAACCGAAGGGCTGGGAACCCTACCCTTCGGTTCAATCCGAATGGTTTCAGGCGGGATACGAATCGTATCCCGCCTGAAATTACTCAGAAATTTTTCTTTCAAGAAAATGAATTACTTTATAAAGTGAAATCATTTGAGACATGCAGCGAACTTTAATTCGCATATTGCATGTCATCACTTTCATTCCACGCGTGACGTCACTTTTCACGTGAGCGTTGTGGGTTGTTTGAAATTCCCGCCCGAGGTCATGTGGCTGTGACATCGTGACCCTATCGATCAATCCTGGATTTTAGCGCACGCCACCGACGCCGGCTCTCTTGCAACACGAGCTCCTTAACGCTATCGCGTTATTAATGCCCCCTCCCTCCTGACCATTAGTCCAGCTCAGTTTTCGATACCGAAAACGCCGCACATAAACGCGCAGATCGCCCAAGTAGCCGTTTCAGAAGCCCGCAAATGCAAAAGATAGCGAATTCCCGTCGAACAATGCGAGCATGTGCGGAGTAAGTAAAATACAAATCAGGCCCTCAAGAAAAAACACGAAAACAAAAAAAGCTTCACATTCGAGAAAACTTGGAAAAAATTACCACAGACGGCGGAGCGCTCTGAACAAGTTTAGTCGCAAGGCACTCGTCGGGCTCGTCTTCAAATTGCGACTGTGCGTATGCGGCATCATTTGAATATTAAGTGCGGCCCTCCCCGGTTCTGCAAAGGTCCTCAGAAACGGAAGGGAGCTTCGCCCTCCTACCAGTAAAGGTCCATTCCAACTCCATTAAAAGTCCATCCGTCCGTGCTCGCCCCGAAAGGAGCAGAGAGAAAATTGTTTTGTCTCTCCGTGGAAGAAACGCATCCACACGGCTGCCTCCCGCTCTCTCTTCTCTCATCCAGGAGGGAGGAGCCCGCCTCCAGTTGAACCCGAAACTGGTCATTACGAGATCAACGGAGCCGAAATTTTCGAGACAGATCTCGGACAGCTGCTGTGGTTTGCCTCCTTCTCAGGTTTCGGCCTCCCCACACCAAAAAAGATTGAAATCGCGAACGACGCCGCTTTCCAAGTTTCGTTTTTATTTTGTTCTTAAATTTCATTTTGCTTCTTTTAGCCCCGTTTATATTCTCGTGCGTCCGTAAGGTGCTGTCGCTGCGGTGAGCTGTGTATCGTTAAAGGGACTGCTCGTTTAGTACAAAAAGATCAAGCCCCATTTTCGTGAAACCTTCCTCTTACTAAACCGACCTGGAACGCCTTTGAAGTGGTGTCATTGATGTGTAATCTGAATCGTTCGGAAATATCATTGTATACTGTGGCAGGTTTACGCACAGGGTGCGATGCGAAAGTAGCTGTCACAAATAAAGCGATCACCGGCTTTTGCTGTTTTGCTGTCGTAAGTGAAACACTGTAATGTAAACTGCTAGTGTAGTGGATTGTGCTCATCTAGGCCACCAAGTTGGGCATTCAAATTGCTGTGCGTCAGTGCTCTGCCTGAGTAGAATGGAAGAGTTCGTCGATATGGTGTTCGCAGCAACAGCGTCGTGCAGTGTAGATACTTGAATTGAAAACAGCACGACAGTAGAACACAGTAGACTAAAACCCCGGGACTAAAATAGAGCGAGGGACGTCAGGGCACGAAACAGAAACAGAAATGGAACAATAGAAGGAGGTCAGCAAGCTCAACAATTAAGCATGTCATTTAGAAACAGAAGCGCATTATGTTCAACCATCACCAACTCGTTTGCGCCCTATCTTTCTGTACGACAGCAGCGCGCTAGTTGTCAACAAGGTGTAAAGTTGGGCGAGTCGGTTGATGGTCATATTGAATTGAATAGTTGTCGTTGCTCGTCTTCGATTAATCAAAGCATAGATATACTACATATAGTTGTAGGCCAAGATAAAGTTGAAACTCGACAAGAACCTTTTCCTAGATACTTTCCCCGCATGCGCGCGAGTGTTCTACCTAGCGACTGATTTACCGCTCTTTCTTTGGTGGATACTGGAACATATAGTTTTTTTTTCTTCAACACCGTCCTCAACATGCCGTCTTATAGTTTAGGTTGGGATGGGCGTGCACAATCCACCGAATCTTATTGTGGCCTGTGGTAGGCTCGTCGCAAATACCTTATTTTTGCCCTCAGAGACATTTTATGCATTTCTCTTTGGGTGCCGCATTTACAAGGGAAAATGCGGCAGTTCACCTAAAGCCGTATGAGATGCGCGGGATCGTACACTAACAAACAATTTCCAACTGTGAGATCCGGCGAAAACAAAACATTTCGGAGGTCATTCCAGTAGGTGTACGTTTAGCACACGCAGCGTTTCGGTCGCCAAAGTGTGGACAACTCGACCGCCTTACTACGGTACGCAGATATGATTTGTGATTTTTTTGTGGACATGAGAATACTCTGACAATGGCACTCTACATAACCTATGACATGAAGCATTGGTTTTGCTTCTGTATACGGTTAAATGTATTTTTGGAACCAACTGCGAAAACTGGCAACCTACGAACCATACCTCAACTTTCAGCTCGCAGCCTTGAGAAAATTGAACCGTTTTCTTTTAATCAGACACTCAAAATCACAAACCACTCCAAAAAGAGGTCTAAGAAAAGATGCCGCTAAGCACTGGAGTAAAATTATCAAGTGAAGAAAGCCATACGATACCGTTTTTAAAGTTAATTTCAATATTGATTTCAGACACATAGTGCCACTGTTTCCATGCCTCTAGCACACTCGTTGCCTTCCACCGTGCTTTAAAGCCGCTCGCGTCACAAGGCACGAATGCACGCGATTTGAAACAAACATACAAAGAAATGGGAAACAAGATGATCAGTTGGCCACCCTCCCCAACACGCACACACTAAAGCCAAAGGACACGGTCAAACATACACGCGCAGATACACGCCAACCGACTCCCACGAGGAAACGCACACAAGACGGTCATCTTCCAGCCGCCGACCAATAAAAGCCTGCAACACAAACAGGCCTCTCACATGGTTACACGACCTAGCGGATACAAGCATGGTGCCCCGTTGGCGTCATATGAACGCCAGAGTCAACGTGGATGCGGAAAATGACAACATTAGAGCGTGCCGCAAAAGCGACACCGTATACACACTATTATAGGGCCGTGGGACCGCGTGGTGTACACCGCGAGGCGGTAACGCGAAGAACTGATCGCCAACCCGTGGCGTCGGCTGAGCAAAGAAAGGCTGCGGCGCTCGCTTGTCTCTCTTCGGACGCACTATGTGTGTGCGACGAGCCAACAAATCCTGGATTTTATACGCCGCATACCGGAGGCAAATGACAGGGCACTGATTGGAAGCGAGCGCTGAGCCGGCGTTCGGCAGGATCTCATGTCCTCGCTGATCGAACAAACACTCAGCCTCTGCTCCATTGCACTAGCTGTGAAAACCAGAGTCCAAAGCTTCAGAACTAACCGCTATCTTATTAAAAAAAAATATACATAAATGTTTTGATAGTTTAAACTGAAAAATGGCGGCCGACGGAGCCTGGAATACATGAAGCTGAATGAGCGCGGTTACCAGGAATATCGAAATAAATTTTCAGAAAATCAATCATAAAGTTTGAATAACATAACTGTTAGTTACCAGCGATACAATTGGTCTGAGTATTTTCAGAGCAGCTTTTCGAGCACCCTAAAGTCCATTTTCGAGCTGCAAAAAGAACGTCTGGGGCATAGGCACATTTTCCTTTCCATTCATGCCTCTGCGAACATTACGTAACGATCGATCTGTTAGCCTGTCCAACTACAAGACAATGATTCTTTGCCCTCCCACTGATGTGCAACTTTTATTAGCATCAACAGCACGGTAGTGCTTGATTCCTACCAGAAATGGCAAAATTGCTTTTCAAAAGTAATTAAATTACATTATTGATTACTTTCCTTCAGAAATACGCAAATGCAATGAAATTACATTACAAATTACCGCAGATTAAAAGTAATTACATTACATTACAATTACTTTGGAAAATTAATTAAATTTTTCAAGTTACTTTTTAAATTCCTTCAGGCAGTAATTCGTGCCCGTGAAGACGGAAGTGTTAAACATAATGTCAGAGCTTCTTAAGATATGACTAAAACAGACAGCTCACCGGTTTCGCTGTTCATTCAACGGTGAAGTTGATCGGTTAATGGCTGATGTGATTGCGTCCTCCTGATTTTGGAGAAGTCGTCCACTTCGGTTGGTCGGGCCATGGCAGCTCGTTTTTACATGAAGTCGTAACGACTGTCGTGAGATGTACTGAACTGCCCATTATGTGGCCTTTGGCGAACGGGATCCATCGTTCCCGAATCCATTTTGCACAAGGTTGAGGAAATTCCTAAAACTTGTTTCTTCTGACTCGGACGCAGTCGAATCGTTTTCCCTCAAGAGCACTGGTCGACGCATTCCCGGACGTTCTTCTCGAGGAGTATTGTTCCATAACACCAGGAGAGCGCGAAGTATCGTGCGTTGTCACGCAAGGGGGCCGGATGTTTTCTGTGGAGAAACGCTCCCGGAGAAAGAAAGGAGTGGCCGGCGCCTCCAGAAATGTGTCCTTCCCCAACGAACCAGCGGCTGTATCTGCGCGTCTGCTTTTCCCTCACTTAAACACCGACGACCAGTTCGCACTTTCCACTTTTCCCCGCGCTCCCTCCTCTCCCCCCTTCTAGCCTGTTCACCGTTGCCTGTTTCCTCCTCCCCATGGTGATGAGGATCTTCTGCCTTGCAGAATCTCGAGTCTGGTCGTCGGCCTTTAACTCCCCGAGGTGAGCCTGCTTTGCTCGCCTTTTGCCGTTTCCGGCTGTATTCCGTTCGCCCACCAGCCGATAGTGCGGTGGTAGCTACGCGCTCGTCGGACCAGTCAACCGCCTCCAGCTTTCATCACCTGACTTCGCTCTCGCGCGTGGGTATTGGCGGGGGCCTGATCAAGTGGCGAAAGATCGACGCACAACTGCTTCAACGAGCGCGCAGCTTCCACCGCAATGTCAGCTTAGGGGTGAACGGAGCATACGAAAAGCATCTTTACCTACGAAGGACAAGGTAACTCACGAGAAGTTCTGGATCCTTGGCAAGAATTTAAGATTAACTCCTGACTCCTCGTCACAGGTTTTAAAATGTGTTGATCTTCGTAGTGACGTGCCCTCCACATTGTAGCCTAAAACGGTCCCCGATGACCTTCTCGCCGTGAATCCGTCCTGACAGAAGATTTCGTGAACCGTGGCCTTCCAGCTATGTCTTCACTCGAAAGCGTTTTCTTCATCCGCTTCGCCTTTCGACCCCGTCTTTGTGTGTTTGTCTCGCTCTCGACTCCCGCGTCACAAATTTCGTTCTCAGATGGGCCTCGAAAAAGAGTAATTACGAAAGTAATGAGTAATTTCCTCAAAATTACTGCCTGAAAGTAATTTATTACATTACTAAATGACCAGCGTAGAAAAGTAATTCATTAACATTACTCATTACAGCAAACGTAATTTAATTACAGTAATTTAATTATAGTAATGTCATCACTGCCATCTCTTGAACAAAAGTAGCTTTTAGTTCCGCGTAGAAGCACCATACACAGCAAGAACTGTATGCTGGTTGATGAAAGACAGTATGAACTGCCCTGAATGGTTATTTTAGGTACGGATTCATAGGTAAACCAAATAGTATATTCCACTAAAGCAATGTTGGAATTGAATCATTTTGAACACACAAAGATTTCAAGTTCAAGTTCTAAAGGTTGTAATGAAAGTGTCATTTTTAATTCAAATAAAAACCAAGTGTTTTTCATTTGGTTATGATATAAACATAAATGTCATTTAAATGTGGAACTGCATAATAAGCATCAACATCTTTGCTACAAATATACTTTTAAAAATCTGCAACATTTATTAAGTTAATTTTAAAGTTCTATCCAGTGCTCCAGCTAATTTAATCTAAATTTAATTTACTCACTGTGCCAGCAACATATCGAACATATACACAAGTAAAAACTCAAGGGAGAGCTGACAAAGAAAAAAAGGAAAAGCCTATAGAGCAGTCCATATAAATCATCTCTCAATGCTCACACACACTTGCTAAATTTCGTATGTAAAGAACCAGAAATGTCATCAGAATGCTGCATCATAGCGTTAATACTAGCTTCAGGTTTATTAGAGAGAATGACTGCGGCGCGGTTGTTTCGTTGGCACACACCAAGTTCCTTTCTTTCCTTTGATATACTTCAACGCTTTGAGTGTGTAACGTCACACTCTGGAAGAGAGTTTTTTTTTTTTTATTTTTTTTTAAGCACAAGGGCGTGTTGCAGCAAAGCAAAATGCGCTAAGTCGAATCACCTTTCTCCCCGGCTGTCACTTCACTGCAGTGACCAGGTAGCGGTGAGAAGCGCACTCAACAGATCTATCTAATTCTTCAGAACAGACCACGAACATGAACATATCTTGTTAAACTGCCAAGTGTACTGCCGGTGTTTTAGACAGAGATAAAATGGAGTAGCAGGTTATTATAGGCGATCATCAAAAATTTAGAAAATTCGTACCGGCCTCCCCGTGACAGATCCGGTCGTGTAGATGGGAGCCCATTTATGTTGAGCTATTAATGAAGTTCAATTACGTTTTTGACGCAATGCTGGCGCAACTTTATCCCATTTCGAGCGGGAATGCAAGAGGGCGTAGCAGGGTCAACTTGCTGGCACTTCGGCGCAAACGATGCTGCAATCACACTCCCTGTAGTTCTAAACCCACACATATACACCCAGACACACACAAAAACACACACGCACGCACGCAGACACCCACACGCGCGCAAATGTTCCTATACGCAACAACCAGCACTCGCAGACTCATCCGCAAACGGTCTCTAGGCACTGAGCATTCTCCAAAATCCGCAGGGAGCGCACGAAGCGCAAGAAAGAAGAACGAGAACAGTCGCGTACCATGGCCAACCTATTGCATAATGCGGACATCAGCGCAACAGCACCAGCTTCGGGTTGAAAGCCAAGCTCGCGATAGGATTGCCAGTCCCGAAAACCCGCATTCAATCAAGCCGCGCGCCGAAGACCAGAGATAGATACACAGACCCGGGGGACGAATGCACCTTCTAATTAGCTGAGCGAAAGAACTCGTTGGCTTTCTTCAACAAACAAAAAGAAAAATACAAAAAACCCCAGAACACACACACACACAGACATACATATATCCAGCGAAGACAACTAGCCCCAAAGTACATTCCCAACAAGTGTTTCTCTTCCCCAAAGGGAGCTCACCGATATGCCACCCGCTTGTTTTGGGGAGTGGTGCTAACCCCGCATCTGATTAATTGGAAAGTACGCCCCCTCTTTTATCCACATCGAATGCGTGCACGCTCTCAAAGCCGCCCACACTGACGATCCTGTGTACACAGGGTTGGAGCTTCAAGACCAGGGTGTACCGCTCGTGAACCGAGTGCTGAATAAAATCCCCGCTTGCCTCATGCGCAGCTTAATTGGGTACTTGTTTCGTCGGTCGTATTGGCGACTTTTGCGAAATCGGCGGCATCTACTCTAGTCACTGACAGAATTAGAACGGCAGGGAGGAGTTTCACTTGTGTCGCCTCCGGCGCGAACTGCCCAACTTCGATATTACTTCGGCGTCTCGTCAGCTTCGATCGTACGCGCCGCCAAAGCACGGTGGAAGACAAGAAGACACATGCTGGAGGGCTGCGTAGGAAAAAGGTGCCCTGCCATTCCCGTCTTGTTAGTGACAAGAGATCACAAAGCTGTCGGGACGGGTTACGCTGTCCGAGAGCGTCGGATGTTCACAGCGCCTCCCGGTTCAAAACGCGAGAACTCGTGGAAGCAGGTTTCGAAAATACGCTGAAGATCGTAGACTGCAGCTTCAATCTTTAAAATATATCGAGGCCTTCGGAAGGTGCAAAAGTTGGGGCTGGTTGACACACCTGCGACTGCCTACGACCGCGTTCTCGTGATCCTCAGGACAGAGCACACTGGCACGCTGGCGCCACCTATGAGGTTACCCTGGAACTGCATTTCACCAGAGCGAAGGTTTTGCAAGTGCGAGATCAAAGGTATACATTCTATCTCCGAGAAGTGATCGTTTATATGTTAAAGTTTTTCAAGTCAATAGTTAAAGAGTGACGCCAAGAAGAAGAAAAGGAATGTAACTGAAATCTTATGTGCTCCACGGATAGATGGCGCCACTGTGTTATCTTGTCGTTGCACTTCCCGCGTTTCGTTGTTACGCTAAGCTGCGCTGTAACTGGCGCTGAGAGTCAAGTTAGTACCTGTCGTTGCCAAAAAGCGTTGCACTGAAAGTATATTAATTGAGCACTTTTATGATACAACAAGTACACACGAAGCAGGTTTGGAGTCCACCTGATGTAGTTTAAACCGTGGAGCGTGGGAAAAATGGTGACAAACTCAAACACATAATTTCCATTTGGCGCTCCGTATTTCTGTTTGTCCACTCCTTCCTAAAGTCAAGGATTTAAAATATCTGTCTTAAGTTAGCTCGTCTCTCTCTTTGCCTTCACTGCAATAGACTTCCAATATATGAGGTACCAGTTTAATATATAGGGTCCGATCGAGAAACTACGCGTCGCAGAACGCTGATAAAATGCGAAAATTTCAGCACATTACGTTTTCTAAATAAAAAAATAAATAAAATAAAAACATATCTAAGAGCCGAGATCTACCAATAAGTTTGAAAAAGTTGTAAACAAAAAGAAAACAACATTTACTTACTAACTGACAAGTTTTTTTTTTTTGTTTTTCCTTCAGATAAATGTTACAGGCGTCCACGATTTCGAATATCAGTATGATAAGAATTAGGCTAAGGTGGACGTCGGGTCATCGATATTCTTTGTTTTTCTTCTGTATTTTTCATCCAGCGAACGTAATGAGCTCAAAATTTAGCATTTTATCACCACCCCTGGGGTCACTTTCTCACCGAGTTTCAGCTTCCTCCCAAGCGTGGTTTATTTATGCGGGTTAAAAAGCGCCGGATTTACCTTCCTCGATTGGACGCTGTATTTTTAGCGTACTTTTTTATCTTCTAGTGGTGCCCGACGGGCGTGTCCGATCTACACTGCCGCCGCCGAGCCAGTTCTGCTGCTAAGATATCACACTCAAAGTAAATTTTTTGTCTGTAGCGTTAGTAAATTTGAAATGTTTTTTAATTGTACATTCAAACACACTTGTTGTTTCAATAAATGTTTAAACGTCTCGAAGCGCTGCGACTGATGATGAGGGTACCATCATCAAAATATCTATTGGAGAAAAGATTATCTCTCAATTTCCGCAAGGACAAAAATGAATTTCGGTTATGACTAGGTCAATGCAGAGTGTCCTAAAGGTGCAACAGGAGCATGGCCTTGACCAGGGGCCATCCCTGCAGAGAGTTTTCCAACGTCGCCCTAGAGAGGTACGAACAAACAAGTAGCCGCAACGGCAATCGGTGCGGAATCAATTATTAGCAGGAATAAAGCTTTTTTATGTTAAAAATATATTTCAAGTGTTACTCTGCTCTGAGAGTAGGAAAGGCTATCTGCGTGTCCACCCAACGTAGGCACCACCAAGCATTGGAGGTCTGTGCGTTACATTGCAAAACTATGCTTGCACAAAAAAAACAGTTCAGAATTTTGATTTTTTGTTTTTCTAAAGGTTAATTTTAGAGCCACTTAACCATTTTTGTTGTGTTCTTATCATACCGCTTAAACAATGCCAAGAACTAAAAGAAAGGTAATTTAGTATTTGTGACAACTAAGTTAACCGCAGTACAGATCCCTGGGGCTACGTCAGAATAAAAGCATCGCTTACATCGCCCAGTCTACTATTATTGTTTTATTACTTGGCCGAAAAAACAAAGCGATGCGGGGGAACTGAAGGGAGAGGAGGAGACGAGAGCGCGCAGTGACGTCACAGCGCGCCCAACCCTGATTGGAATCGCTCACTAGGCGCACGCAAAGCTAGCTGCCTTTGTCTTTACCCCCAGTCTCCTTCCAACTAGACCGAACAAAACCATCGTCTGCTCCTAGCACGGGGTCTTGCCTCTTGGTGAGAAAACGTCACCTATCATTCGCTTCCATTACCTATACTAAGATGAGAGCTCGGAAACCGGCGCTTTCAGGTCACTGCGCGGTTTCATCTCTTCCTCCCCGTCAGTTTATTTCACGCATAAAGCACGAAAAGGTGTTTGTGAACCTCGAGCATGGACGGTGGCGAAACTCGAAAAGCTTGTAGAGTCATAAAGCCGCGCACGTGAATGTGAGATCTTTGAGCGCCATTTTCTACCTGACTCACTTTCGGCAGAACGTTTTCTAAGGAAGCACCCGGCCAATTGAGCGATGTTTGCGCCGCCACGTTTGAGTGCCAAGTTTAAGTGCTCTTGCGACACGATGGACAAACGTTCCCCGTAGCACGTCGTCCCCGAGAATAGCTGCAGTGTCGAAACGTGAAACTCCTTAAACATGGCGCGAAGTGAGCCATCAAGGGCTCTCGCAAGCGCCGCTCACGGGAACAATTTTTTTTTTAGACGAGCCGTCAAAGTGTTTTTGCACGTTCCCAGCGAGCTTAGAAGAGGGCTTTCACCGTTTACCCCTCTAAATTAAATCAGCAAGTCAATAACATTTTTCATCTTGGGAACAAACAAACAAACAACAACAACAACAAAAAATGCGACGAAGACTGCAGCGAGAATTCTCCCGGCTGAAATTGTCTTCGCGAGAGCAATCCGGTTGACATGCATTACATAGGGTAGCGACTCGCAAAGATGGATACTCCAGGAGTTCCCGTCGAGAGTTGTTGGGACTCCGTCGACTAAATTGACCCTCAACGCGGGAGGTAATGCTATCCTGTTTCCCCCGAGACAGTGTGCACATATCACTGTGAACACACTCTTAGCCTGCGTCGGTTATGCAATACAAAGACGCCGAGAATTGCGCAAACTCTCCATATGTGCCTACTCTGAGGTATTTGGCAAGATTACGTGTGTATACTTGATCCCTTGACTGCTCTTTCCAGTGCGATAATGAAGTTTGCACACCCCTTCTTCTCAACGTACTCGCTAAAGCTAATAAAATGTCTCCATAACTTTCATCACTGACTTTCGAATTGTTTCAGCACACCGTACCCCAACAGCATTCGAACGAATGATATTATTACTTATTGGACAATGAATTTATATCAATGTAACCAAGCAATTTAGATGGATTCATCTTTACTAGGGTGAAGCCGTATTTGTAATCGGTTAATTTTTTGTTTTATTTTGTAACATGTAGTATAAGAATGCGCGCAACACGTTTTTATGTCGAATTGGAGTGAAAGGATATAAACTGTTTAGACGGATCAAACGTCGGCATTGAGATACGTGATTGCTCTTTGGAAGGAACATGTCGCAAGAGTGCGCGGTCACTTCCTTCAGGGTCAATGCTTCATTGGTCCAACAAATGTCCCCATGCCACCATGTCAAGGCTCAACCGCTAAAAGGAATTCCCGGTATTAACACACGACACAATTTATGACTTTCGGTCGACGACTTTGAAGGACTTTTTGGCGGCGTGAGAACTTTAGACGAATTGAGAATCTCGAAAAGTTTCGCTTTGGTAAATTTCACTCGAGCCTGCATGCGTGCCCGCAGGGTTCTTGAGTGGCGGCCACGAATATGTAGTGCCATTTCGTGGAGAATTTTAAAACAGAAATAAATATTTACGAAAAAAACAACAGAAAAGCTCCACGGTACCGCATCCGAATATTGCGATGACCAAACTGTTCCAACTGCCGATCAGAGAATCTATATCATTATTACGTTCTCTACATGCGGTAAAACATAAAAGCATTCCCAGTATTTTTTAGCACTTTTGAGATTCCTATAATAGAGTACCTCCGTTAGACTTTCGTAATGAACTGCCAGAAAACGGCTTCTACCAGTTTATGGGTGAATAAGAAGTTAGTTGTCAATTTTTGCAGTCCATTTACTACGTCCTTGGCGCATCCTTCGGCACAAAAACATACTAAAAGAAAACAGGACAACGAATTCGGCTGCACAACCTCACTATCCACTTAACGGCAACCCATACGTTCTGCACGCCGACATAATCACGCCATTGTCATCATTCTCAAACACGGCCAAAACCGACTGCTCTCCAACGAAAAAAAAAAAAGAAAGAACATCTATACATTTAGCGCGGAAAAATGCCAGCGCCCACGAACGTATGCGAAAACTGTTTTATCGTGTGAGCCGCTCGGAAGCGCAAAAGGCCCAAAGAAACGTACACACACACAAAAAAAAGGGGGAAAAAATGAACAGCACTGAAGAAAGCAAATAGAAGAGGGGACTAGAAATATAGGCCCTTTAACTGCGCTGTAAATTAATTTGGCGACTGAGTTTAACAGCGGGGGCGGTCCGCGTCCCCCTTCGCCCAAAAAGACAAGGCACGTATACGTACAGCGAGCGAATATTTCAGTCGCCTATTTGGTCGCTAATGGGTCTTTCGTGTACCCGCTCCCGAACGTCGCTTCCCGAATTAGAGTAAGAACTATTTTTTTCCTCTATTTCTTTCATTCCGAAGAAAAAAGAGTAGCGCAGTGGTACAACGTTCAACGCACGGAGTGAAAAAAGGCTTTGCAGGCGGTGTGCGGACCACTCCGCCGAGAAAAATAAGAACGACACAAACGGCGTGAGAGACAAACGCCTTGTATCACGACGAAGGTATGTTAAGAAAACGTAGGTCGGCGGAAGGTAAAACGTATAATGAGGAAAGAGAGAGAGAGAGAGAGAAAGAAGAAGGCCGTTGCCTGCTCCTGTGGAAGACTTATGGCCTTCTGTGTTTGAGTATACGCTTCAGCTCTCTCTTGTTGCTTTCTCGTGAGCGCGTTTCGAGGAAAAATCGGTTTTTGGAAAAAAAAAGAAAAAAAGAAGGAAGCTTCTTTCGGTTTGCTTGTTTAACACGGTTTTTGCCTCGATGAATGTATCCGCTCGCTGCTGATGGCTAGCCGCGAGTGCTGTAGTCAGTAGTGGGGACATGCAATTTCGTTTTGTTTTGTTTTTATATGGATATTTTTATGGGTCAAGGCTCGCTTCTCTGAAGCTTGCGCAGAATGCGAAGAGAAGACATTACCATAGCCTCCTCTATAGTGGCAAAGCCTGGCAGATCGCCACGAGACGCGGCCGGCGAAAGTGAAATGGTAGAGCGGCAGACAAGAGGCTAGGGCGCCTCTACAAGAGGCATGTAACGGGCGCCCCGCTGCGGCGAGACGCCGAAACACACTTGTCCCGAGCGGTGGAATGTCCGCTCGTGCTTCTCGCGTTCCTCGGGCTACCGTTTTTTTTCTCGTCAGATTTAAAGACTATGTTTCGGGTCCTCGCCGCTGCAAAAGCCGTGCGGTGACTACAGGCTCCACGAGAAATGCTCTGTGCTAGCAGATCCTCGCGCTCCAAATCTGCGACCGGGCACTCTATGGCTCCGTCATCAAACTGCCAGGCTTTGTGAGTATAGAGGAGGCTATGACATTACATAGTGTCCATATGGACTCCCCATCATAGCCTATAGAAGCCCCACCAAAAAAAAAAAAAAGATGGAACCGACGAACGAACAAAAATCAAAACATAAAAAAATAGTTATTTTTTTTGTTTGTTTGTTAAGGAACAACGCGTGTTTATTTTTTGTGCAGAAATCACAAGTATGCTCTTAACAAAATTGTTGTTTGCATTTAGGTAAAAGAAATACTCCCTTTAGAAGAAAACAAATATATATATGTGTGTACTCGATACGTGAATGAAGCGTTTCTGGCATGTTCCGAATTTCGTGCGATTGTCGGTTGGTTTTTCGTACATTTATTCAAGCTTTAAAGCCGGTGTCAGACTGATCCCACATCATACAAAGGACAGTCTGCAAACACCAGTCACCGCAATATCCGTGGTTTGAATGCCGCGTGCCAATGTTACTAGAGCAACTCAGTTGGGAAACTGCCATAGAGACTGCTCTGAAAAAGTGGCACCGATCCGTACTCGAGAACCGAGCTAATGGCGAGCCCAACGTCACCATTTCTTCCGCAGCGGCCACTCGAGGAACTGCACGTGACTTCTATTTTGACTTTAATTGGCCATTTTGGCGCCGAGACAGATACTGTGGAAGGGGCGCCAGGGGTGCCACCCCGTCACCCAAGCGGACGCGCCGCGGATTACCACCGTGGTTAAGATGCGCCTAGGTCGAGACGCCCTACCTGAAATCACCGGTGAGGCATGGTTGTTAAAAAAAATATTAATTGTACTGTAAAACCTTGCAAACTAAAGATTTTAGAAAACAACATCCGCCCTTCATTTTGTACTAAACTCCAAAAAAAGTAACTGCAAAAAGAGTTTTTTCGTTGGTTTTTACGCAAAAACATGCTTTCTAGAAGCTCAAGGTGACCACAGTAAAGGCAAATGATAAAGAGTGGCGCTGCTGTCGTATTTAGCTCGGTTTCGGTGGACGCCAGCGGCCCAGGTTTCAACGGTGAGTTTCCTAACTGAAGGTTCTAGTAACGTCGCCGCGTGCTAATTAAGTTTGCTCCTTGAACTTATTGCCATGCGGCATTCAAAGCACGGATCTCGCGGTGACTCTCGTTCCAATCCGTATGCAGACCAAGGTGTAAGATAGACAGGTGGGGAAACGAGAGCCAAATGAGCGACCGGATTGTGTCCCCCTCGGTTTTCTCTTTTCTGTGGCGCCATCTATGTGGAGCACCGCCAACTCTCACTCCGGGTGGGCGACCGGTGGCGACCGCCTAAACTAACGTAGATGGTTTCTCGTGGATTTTCAGTGGAGGACTGTCGTGCTCTCGGTTTATTTTGCGCACTCACCCATAGAGTTCCATGCAAATCCGATTCCGAATTGTTTCCTTTCGCCGCAGCGCCATCTGTCGCAGATCGGGGGTACCCGCAAGCAGACGAGTACACAATCCGGTCATGGCGCTGCTGTAGGCTTCTATCGGCCGTTTCCCCACCTGTCTATCTTGCACCCTGGTGCAGACTTTCTTTGTATGATGTATGAGCAGTGTGACCCCGGCTTTACCGGAGTGCGTTGCGCTCCCTTGTAATTGCTTACGACAAGAACAAAACGCTGGTGCACCGGCAACGCCATCTCTCAGGTAAAGGTGGAACTGCGTAGTATAGTAAACGGCAGGGTTTTGAAGAATTCGGGAGATGAAATCTACACACCATCCATGACAAATGGTCCCTTATAACATTGTCAAATGTTATTTCAAGCTCACTTTGGAAGAATGTCGCGTAAACAAATTAACAGGCAGGTCGTAATTGTTCCAGGGCTACCTAACAGTTGGCGCCAGTGTGTGTTCCCTCATCGCGAGCTGTCATAAGGAAAACTGAACAACTCTCGCACACCGAAACGCAAGTGTGCGAACAGGGCTTAATCGTCAGGGCACATGGTGCTCAAACCCCCGCGGCCAGACGTTGTCCATAATTCGGAGAGCATATGATTATCTATTCCACTCCCAATTAAATTACTGCCACTTAGTTTGGGGTACAACGACTTTTACTAATCTAGACAAGTTACATGTTTGCAAAAGAAAGAGCCTAGAGCTATAGGAGATGTCCCATTTGACTTTCATGCAGCCAGCTTATTCAAAAATTTTGTCATAAATGTTCAAACATTATATGATGACAGGCTTGCCACTGGCCTAAAAGTGAAGCAAGTTTGAAATTCGAACTTTTTTTTATAAATCTTGCACAAATCGCAAAACACATTTACAGTTACCCTATCCGCGGAGCTGAATGTTGGGAGGTGGTCACACCGAGAACAAACCATGGCACACAAACGCTGAAATACGCTGTTCCTAAATTACTTAATCTGTATTTAGCTAAATGTATTGATTGGGATAAGTTATCCTTGACTGAAGTGATGTCACCGTTTTTTCACTGATGATTAGTGTAGTTACTCTTTTTACTTCGTGCTTAGTTCTTATTACTATGAGCTTATTCCTTTTTTTTTGCCCGTCATGCCCAATATGTCAACATTGTAATAATCTAAAGTCTTTTGCTTATAATATTGTGATAGCGATTATTTTCTGTACATTTGTGTTTCTCTTTTTGATTGCTGTATCATTTCCTCACCCTGTTGCTGCTGCTGTAGGCGGTGAGGAACCCGTCAAGCTGTACCTCACAGCTTTTTTCCTGGTCGCCACCATCATCTTATGGCGGAAATAAACACATTATTATTATTATTATTATTATTATTATTATTATTATTATTATTATTATTATTATTATTATTATTATTATTATTATTATTATTATTATTATTATTATTATTATATCGTCTGCTGCTTGCGCAAGGGTTGTGATGACGTCAGAAAGACGTCAAACTCTGATTGACTCTGACTGAAGGATCGTGGGTAGACCTCAAAGCAAGCTGCCTTGATGTCTACTCACTATCTTTCATCCAGAACCAATCAGAGCTCGGCATCCTTCTGATGTCATCACAACCACTCCAAAAGAAGCAGACGAACTTGCGGTCCGCATAAGGTCCACCTGCTTCGTATTTACTCGGGAAAAGCGCTTCGAGTTCACGCGCGCTCGTGCAGCGCTTACAAGAGTTTTCCGTTTGCGCTACAAGTGTTTCCGGAAGTCCAGGTTGAAGTTATACGGTGTATTGTATAAGCGACCCGGCATAACAAAAACTCAGTAAAAAAAAGAAGAAGAAGAAGAAGAAAATACTGGTTGGTAGATTTACGGTCTTTGCGGTATCATATATAAACGCCGCCCACGAGCATATGGCCACCCCTTGCTGCATCGGTCTACGCTGGAGAAATGACCACTCCTTCGTGAGATAAATGTAAATCCGCGCGAGGGGAAAAATGATACACGTTTTTGAGAAACATTTGTCTTTTCGGGCGGTTCTATGTCTTGCACAACCGTGCGTCTACCCGATCTTCGGCAGCGTGTCTTTTTGATATACGCACAGAGATTCAGAAACGCGGGTCGTGGGGATTCCCGAGGTCTACGTCATCGACCCTCGGCCAATCACATTGCCGTAGTACCAGACAAGAACACGGAAGAGCGAATCACGAAACATGGAGAGCGCATACGATGAGTTACGCCCTGTGTTTCTTAGACTGTCAATAACTATGCTACATGCAGTATACAAATTCCAAAAATGCTAATCGGGAGATGTGACTCAGGACATGTGGCAGGCGTCAGGAGATGTGACTTACCGTACTGTACTCTGAGAATGTTCCTTCGTGAATGCTGCCTCGCTATGTACTCGAAACATGAATATCCGAATTTTCTCCGATCAATCTATCCAATGATAGAGATATCGCGCACCAGCATTGTGAAGCACTCTCAGACACGCAACGACATCGATCCGTTTTGTCTTCTATTCTGGACGGCCACTGAAATAGAGCATGATACCGATCACTCATCTAATTGGCTAACGCGCGTAAAAGAAGACAAATGAATGGTATTTAGAGTGTCGCAATTAGGTAAACAGTCAGGCACTTCCGTGAGTGCGGGAGAAGAATGATGATTACCCCACACCTCCGTAGACGAAAAAAAAAAAGCTATAACGTTCGGTACCTTTGAAATAGCATTTTCGATTCAGTTGAAAGTATGACGTATGATATAATTAATATTGTTTCTTCTTTACAGACCCAACTATTTATTGAAAGAGTAAACGTGTTTTCCCACCAACGAATGCTTCACTCTTTAACGCCATGCACCCAAGCTTTCCTTGACCCTAGAGCAACTAAATTAACTACGCTTAGATATCGGCACTCTGTTCCCAATAATGTTGTGGGCGCCGCCATCTTGGTGTTGTGCGGAGCAGACGCAACTGCAGATCAACATGATTCAAAAGTGCGACTTCCTCAGCATCTGTTTCGGTGTTAGGAAGCTCAGGCAAAATAGGTTTGCTCTGTCTGGAACCGTTTAAACGTTTCTGGAGGACGGAAGAGCGTTTCTTGTGATTTCATATAAAGCATAAGATAAGTGGCAACCATGATTTTACGCCACAAGATGGGCAAGTCTCGTTACTCTAAAGCGTAGCTTATTTAGTGGCCCTACTTCGCAAAGAGTCTGCTCAGCTGAAGGTACTGACGCACAGTCTCATGGTTTGTGAGCCGCGTTTGTAAAAACGCCAGTATTTCAGGAAGTGGTTTCCTTGACACTCGCGCATGCGCAAGCGAAACATTTTACGGAGCTACATTCCCCAGACCGCACCTTTGACAGCACTGAACAGACCTCGCAATTAGAGTATCAACGCCTAATTTTTCGATTACCTTGTTGACGCAGTCATATTTGTGCCTTGTGGAGAACGGGCCAAACTGGCGATCGCAACAATTCTAAAACGTCCACTAGATACGGAGTCGGGAGGCTGAGGTGGCATTGCTTCGCTTCGTCGCAGGCTCTCTTCAGATTTCTGGAGGACTAACATTCCTTTCCTTCGATTTCAGGTAATGCTTCGAATCACTGGAGACACTGTTTTAAGCGCAACTGGCACCAATCACATAAGCATAGATATAAATGAGGTGCCGTTTTTCTGAAGTGTAGCTTATTTATTAGGGCGAAAGCCTAATATATCTCATCGTTCAGTCCACCTTCAATGTCCTTGAGCGATAACACATCGGCGACACGAAAGGTACCAAAACGCGTCTGTGACCACTCAGTGGAGGATTAGGCGAATTAAGATGATGACTCAGCACATTGAGAAGGATGACTCAGCACATTAGGAAGGATGACTCAGCACATTAAGAGGGATGACTCAGGGAGTAAATCATGTATCTGTCTTTAATGCATCGGCATTTAGGCTTTCGCCTTCAAGTCGTCTTAGGCATAACATATGATACCCTGTGTTTTGGTACTAGTGCTGCGTGAACTCGCACACTAACACCCGACTGTGTTCACTCAGACATCAGTCTCAAGCTCGCGGCGTGCCGCTCTCGCCCCCCCCCCCCCTCTCACAGACACCTCACTTGCTCGGACTCCGGGGGCGGCGGCTCGGCGTTTTCGGTGTACTTCTTCGCCGCGCGGGGCAAACGACGGAGCGTGGGTCCATTTACGGGGCCAGCCGTATTTTCCCACATCGCGTGTGAACGGCCCATTTGCTAAAGTGGCGATCGAAGCTGGACCTCCACTCCCCCACCGACCCCTTACCCCGTCTGTACTTCCGTTCACCCCTAAGCTGACACTGCGGCGGAAGCTAGGCCCCCAACGGACCAATCAGCCGTCTCCCTTTTCACCCCTGATCTCAGGCTCTCTCTCTGCGCATGGGTACGGGCGGGCGCCTGACCACGTGAGGAAAGATGGACATACGACTGGCCCAACGACAACGTAGCTTCCACCACACTGTCAGCTAACGGGTGAACGGGGTACGTATCTCTCGTCCAAGCCCGCAGTGGGGCTCGAACTGCCTTTAAAACCTGCGCCCCGGGGCACGAAAACGGCCTTCGCTAAGTGACGACCGATAGCCACTCATTACGGCCTTTGCCTCCTCTTCTTTGCTGGGAGATGGCCGAGGCACGCTCTCGTGCGATCGCTGTGGAATGATCGTAGCGTCACGTCACCGAAATCTATTTTTCTTTTCTTTAACACGAACACTTTTTTGCGCGGCTGTGACGTCTTGTGTGAACGATACATTTTTGATACAATACAATACAATACAATACAATACAATACAATCACTTTGTTTTATCATCAATTAATGAAAGGGAAGGCCGGGGAAAAATCTGCAAAACAACTTGACGGGTTTCATGCCCCTTACTTACGAAATGGCGATTCAATAGAGAGCTTTAGTATTGCGTTTAGGAGCAAAAACAGGAACTCTGCGTTCACGCTGGCATTGCGTGCTCCAAGTTCAACATGCGCGTCGCCCCCCCCCCCCCCCCCCCATGCGCCGATCCAAGACGCAGTCTGGACTTCCGCGCACGCGCAGTGTGGAACACGCAACGCTAACGCAGACGCACAGTGCTTGCGTTTACTTTTATACGCAACACCAACAGCATCTATTCTAGTCGACGTTGCCGGAAGATACGGTCATAATCGATAACATTTTCGATTAGTTCCGGTGGAAATGAACGCAGAGTGGCAGTTCTCATTACTCTATGCCAGAAATCATTGAAGGTTACCTCAATAGGAGCCGTAACTACACGGATTGTGTCAATGGGTCAAGCGGACAATACAGCTTTTTCTATTATTTATCTTCGCTTTTGAAGTGCACCGCGTCTCGAAGAACGTGGAGTGCAAAGGCTCGCGCTGCAGGCCCCTGAGACCAAGGAATCCTGAGGTCAATGCCCCGAACGGTCACTCTCCACCCAAAACGTAGCACTAGTGGTCCGAACCAGATGTCAAAGTTACAAGGCTGGCCGCTACAAGAATCCAAAGTTGCACATTTGAATTATATGTGCGGCACAGCTCGCCGAAAACTAAAAATTTTAAAAAGAAATTGAAAAAAGAACAACCACATCAGATCCTGATTTTAGTTAGCTGCCAGAAGTAATTAATTCGATCTTCACTAGACTATCCGGATATTGTTTGGGACCCTCACTAAAATAGTTTATAGATGCCATCAAGAAGATTCGAAATTCGCGATTTCGAGTTATTTTTTTCGAAATAAAGACTCGTGGGGATCGTGACCACCCAAATTAAAATATCAGAACTACCGAAATTAGAAACGAGACGTATAATGGCACAACTAAAATTTATGAATCGGCTCAGTCATCGTAACCTTAAAATCCACACAACATAATATTTGAAGACGCCCCATAGTGATTCATGTCGAGCTAACCACACTAAAATGATACGGCAATAGAGCAGTAATAATAACGCCTTCAAATATTTGAACTTCGTTCAGACCGTTGGAGACTGCAAGACATTCCCGAAAGAACTCATGATAGTTACAGAAGCTCTATCGTTCGTTCGGGAATTTTCAAAATCTGAACTACAACTTTGATATCCTCAGCTAAAAGTGCATTGTCACCATAAACAACACGTTGGAGACTGCGACGGTACACTTTTAACACAGAATGTGTTTATTTCTCACTGAGATCTGTAACGTGTTGGCTGCGACGAAAAACCGACACCGAAAGAGTTAGGCCCATAAGGAAACATATCAAAGGACTTCAGTCCCCCGGCAGGATTTGTACTAACCACCTCGAGACAGTGAACCGAGTACTTTAGCGACTGAGTTAGCAAGGGACTTTTTTTCCCACTGTTATGGCTCAGTTTGCTCTTGACACGAAGTGAGATCCTTTCGCGAGGCATTCGAAGGGCGCGCGCTTCCCGGGCGCGGTCGCGTGCTTCGGGTCTTTGAAGGAGTGTGGTTATGTCATGCTGCGCCATCTCACGGCGTTTGTCAGAAATGCGAGCGAATCTTCAACACATTTGCGGTGTAGCGAGGCGGTACCGTTCAGATGTCCCTCTCTTCTTCGGTGGAAGAAGAGAGAAGCGAGCTTCTCCTGAGCGTAAGTAATGATAGAAACAGCAGGAAGAGCCTTCACCACGGCCCTTCACCTTCATCGATGTGGAAAAGTTGTCACTTCATTGGATAATTTAATTTTGACATTGCTTCGCTAACCACCCAGAGATCCTGGGTTCAGTCCCCACCCCGCGCGTTTCAAACCTGGTTGAGCATCGTACCTGCGTGCGATCGTGTAACCCTACTGCGTGATGCACGTTAAAGACCACAAGCCAGCAGTGGTACTGCATCGGCAAAATTTCTCCTCTACAGCTGGTACACCAGACGCCCGTTGGGGTTGACTAACTCCCCGCCATAAACAAATACATACACACGAAGTTTTGCTTGGGTATAATGCCATCAACTGCCGAAAACATCCGTCGGCTATTCAACGTATCGAGATACCGCTGGGTTTCTCGTATAAATCAAAACCTCCAAGAAAAAAGAAAAGAAAAAGCTATTTCGTTTAAATATGAAGTATAAAACAGAAAGCTCGTTATAGAAACCAGCCAAAGAAATAGAAACTCAGTGTCGCTCCTGAAACCCATCTAATGACTTCCATCTCTCTTACAGGCATTTCAAATTACCAAGCATTCCCCAGTACCTAATTCTGAAGATATTGGTGGTTTGCTCATCCGCTTTCACAAATATCTAGGCGTTATAAGAAAAAAAAAAGTAGTAAACGTAAAGTTACGCGTTACTGAAAAATGACGAAAACACTAGGAACCAACAACTTTCGTCGCGTCCTTGCATGCCCATAGCACGCACAGTTATATATATACATATATTTTATCGAACGTGAAGGAAGGTGTTAAACAAGCAAAATGATAGAAACAAAAGTGAAAAGCGGCCGACCTGGAAGCCGCACGAGCCGTGTACGTGCGGCAACTCGCCAGAATTCCTGAATTATTGGAAGGAGCCACTCGCGGACATTGCAATTCATGATAAATGGTCGAATTTAATAAGCTTCGCGGGAAGCTGCCGAGGTGCTTTATTAAAAGCGAACACTATTTCCCATTTGCGGAAGTGTTGATCGATTTTCTCTCTTGTGTTTTCTGTTTGGTCTGTTTTTGTTTTTTTTATTCTGTTTCGTCGACCTTTATGATCCGCCGGTTCGTTTTAATGCGGAACGGGTTTTCGCTTGCGTTTGTCTGTTTCTCTGTGTTTCGGTGTTGTGAAAAAAAAAAAGGTTTTAATACAAAAAAGTGTGAAATAAATCTGAATTTATATTCACTCCGTCTGTACCAAAACGAGCGTTTTCTTTTCTTCGGGAATTTAAGGTAGCAAAAATTTTGACGGAAGTCTTGCGAATTAAAGCGACGAAATATTAAGGACGGGGTGTCATAACAAGGGACTACCAAACTGAGTTATATATTGTCTTCCCTTTTGTTTTTTGCAACACAAATTAAAAATAAATGATATTTTGCTTTTAAGTGTAGTCCTCGCGTTGTTTTAGCGCACTTTATTGTAGCGTTCAACCAGTGAGAAATTTAGAACTGAATTATGCTTCAAGATTACTGGGATATCAACAGAACACACACACACAGACAAAGAACACGTCATTGTCGTTTTACGTTTGTTTTTCTCTTTTCTAATTTCAGACATTAGCAAAATAGAGGTTATTTATGAATGTACTCGTGTTAACTCTTGGATATCTTTGATAAAAAAAATATTTATCCTAGAACGTAATTCGAGAAAAAAAAGCTTTAAACATTTAGTGAATTATTAAGTAAATATTTTATTTCTGGACGTGGCCAGTATTATGTAGTTTACAAATTACAACATACCCCCTCATTTTTAATATTTAATATTTATGTCGCGCGTCTTTTTCTTTTTCATTTTTCTTGGGGAGTTTGTTTTACTCTGCCTACCAAGTGCAATTGTAAGAATCTCATCCCATGCGCAATGCCCTGTACTAAGGCTTTCGAAATATTACTAATCGTAGAAATAGATAAATATGAGCTTTAGAAGAAAGTCAGGCGACCTCCAACTGACAACGTTTTCTTCGCTGGATCTCACGGTCCGATTTCCGCACTCGCTTTCAAACATCGTGCGGTGGCTGAGGTAATCTCGGATTGATCGCAGACAGACCACTTCGACAATCTGGCCCTCAGAAAAGGTTGTCTATTTTATAACGCTGACCAGATAAAATATCTGTCTAGCGTGACTCTTCTTCATATCTTATTTTTCTCAGGGGCGGTGTGTGCCAGAGACAGAACTTTCAGTGAGACTTGGCAAACTTCATGCGAACTTCATGTTGGCACTTATTTGTTTCCAGAGAACCACACGCGAAGGGAATGCTCGACACTACTAAAGCAGACTTTACACGGCGAGCTATGACATGGTTTATTAATAGTTTACTTTGGTGTCCACTTTATTTTGCGCAAAGCCTAATGTTTCCGTACCATTGTTCATTGTGTACCACCTGTCACTTCGCTATAGGAAACAAAAAATGCGTGTCAAACAAATAGAGGAGGACGACCAGATAGTGACTTACCCTGCCAGACGATTCCGACAGTCCACGGGATCACACCGAGCAACAAATCCACGCACACCGGAAAACACACTCGAGGTGAGGAACACCACCCCCAAAACCAAAAGAACAGAAGAAAACAAAGTAGCCGCAATCACGTGGACGCCAGCGGGGACTAGTTGACCGCAATCACAGGGCCACTCAAAACAAGAAAAAAAAAAAAGGTTGGCGTCAACAACAGTGCGGTGACCAAAATCACGAAAGCAGACGAGACAACATTCAACGGGTCGCACCCACTCCAAGTAGTCGTCACATCACACACATCCCAGAAGATGTCACCAAAAAAAACAAGATCTCGTCACGAGAGCCTCCTCCCGAAATCTCTCCACTGACGAAGAAGCGCAAGAGAAATCGGCGGGCGAACCCTCGGCAGCCGGCGTTATTCCAAGAGCTCGGTCGACGCTGCTACCATCGGCGGCCACGCGTACGACCCAAGTAGTGCATCTCACCGGCCCGGCTCCGGTAGCCCCCCTCAAACACCGCTAGCAGCGACCAAATTTCCCCATTGGCCCGTACGGCGATGGCGTCGCTGCCGAACGCGGCGTCGCCTAGCGGTCGCCACTGGACCAAAAAACCAACGCGCATGCTCCGATTGGTACGTGGTGGTGGTGGTGGTAGGGAGGAGAGACGCACTATAGAAAGAGCCGGATGAAATCCCTCGCGCAGCAAAGCAGGCATCTCAGTCGAAGGAATCGCGCGGCGGCTTCGGCGGCGGCGAACTACAAAGGAGAAATTTTCTCTTGACAGAGCCGCGCCGCCGGGTCCCGGTCAGTTTGATTTAGGGCAGGTTTTTGCGTCGGAGATGCTGAAACGAATTTGTCGACATCTTCTTTTTTTTGATCTCTTGCGTTTTAGTATACGGTGGCGGGTTGAGTTCCGTTGTGTCGTGGGAGGCAAGGGGGAAAAAGCGTCCGTGTTTGGGGAGGCGTAAAATAATTTGTCCGGAGCTCCTTTTTGCTTTGCTCAGACACGAGGTGTTTGTGTTTTAAGGTGGGGAGGGGGGGGGGGGGGGGCGGTAGTGGTTGGAGGCTTGAAGAGAAGTGACTGACGTTTCGGTCTGGCGTAGGCAAATAAAAGTGGAGAGCGACGCTCGAAACAAGTCATTTCGCGTGGTCCAACATTCACCTACTCACCTTCGGTCATCTTTTTGTCGTTGCTGTCTCGAAACACGCGTGGTTGGGCTGGGCTTGAGAAAGCAGAACAACGTCGAAGATTACGATGTTTGGCTTCTAGTAAGGGAGAGCCCTACGCAAACAACTTACAGGTATGGAAAAAAAAAAAAAACGCTCCCAGGTATAACGAAAAAGAACACATAAAATAAAATAAATCGAAGAGCCAAAGCCTCGAGAGCTTGAATCGAACGAGTCAAATTGGAAGCTTAAGCCGTAGCGAAGCGTATAAAACGAACCTGCTTCTTAGAAAAAAGTTTGCCAGAGTCGTCTCGAGACAAGCGGAGAGAGAGAGAGAGAGAGAGAGAGAAAGATCCATCCCCTTGCATTCCATACTCTATAGCTGTCGCGCCTAGTATTTGCGTCGATGACTCCAAGCCTCCCGCAGTCTTTTGTCTTCCTTTACTCGCGTTCGCTCGCGCACCCCCTTAAACGCCGCGTGTGGGTGTACGTAATCCTCCGGTCTTATTTTTCACACGCCGACGTACTGTCGTGGCGTGATGATGAGTTCTGTTCGGGGAAGGGCTGTTTCGGTCGGTGTGCGTCCTCCGCTCAAAGCCGACTCGAAAGCGTTGGGGAAGCCACGTGCTCGTTGAAACCAGTCATACGTTCATCGTTCGCCCCGTGATCCAACTCTCGTTCGTACCCACGCGCAAAGAGAGAGAGAGCGGGATCGGGTGATGAGAGGGGGCGTTTTGATTGGTCCGTCGACCGCGTAGCGTCCCACCGCACTGTCAGCTTAGCGGGCGACACGGACCATGGAAGGGCGTGCTTGCAAGTTTGATGTCCGCAGCCTTGGCCAGAACAACTTTCTGCTCGCGATGGTCCGTGAAAATTTGGACTCGCACGAGGGGCGCGTTGACTCCATCCGAAAGGGAGGGTGTACTTTTTTCGATTAGGGTCGAAGAAGGGTTCGTCGAGGATTTCCGTGCGTTAGCTCACGGTCGAGTTATAGCGGTGAATCGATTTTCGCTTTTTTGGCGTTGCTTCAAGGTTTGACGCCGCCACGGCTTTGAAGAGAGTTAGATGCGGCTGGCGAGAAACACGGGAATGAGTGAGGCATTAGCGGTGGTAAGCTGGTGATTGCTAATGGTCGTGTGCACGCGTTATTTTTGCTGCGCTTGTTGTTGTTATTGTTGGCGTTGATGTTGTCGTCGCTGGTTTGTTTGAAGCGTGGAAAGAGGCAAATGCACGGTTATGAGCCTTTCGACCTTGGTGTCAAGCAAGAACACTCGACTGATTGACTGCAGCTGTTCGGACATTCCAACGTGGTCCTTTAAGGGACCAAAATAGACAATATTAGACGTTTTAGAAAAGGGTGTTTTCCGACTCTGTGGGGACCTGGAAATATGCTCAAATCTGTTTACACAATTATAAGAAGCTTAATATTTCGTGTATAATAAATCAACGAAATCGAAACTGACGTTCGCCTTTCCCGACATACACGCTTTTCTAAAACGGAGGTAGTACGTATGCAGTAAACTGTCGGTTTCGGTATAATTTAGTGGTCATGAGCTCAGCCGTCGCGGTAAGCTGTAGTGACGCGGGTCTGATAGCATTGTACCGCGTTGCAACGGCGAGTAACCAAGACAAAGCGACTTCTTCAATTCGTGGCCACGCTTCGCACGAAGAACAGATGATCCGGCGACCCATTCAAATGCATTCAAGCGCAACTGTGTGTATGGACGTCATTTTTTGTCGACATCGTTTATTGCCAGTCGCGTTGCGAGCGGTGCTATCGGATTACGAAGAAAGAATTATTGTGTGTTGCTCTTACGTACCAAGTGAGGCACAACACCGTGATAGGCCTAACGCAAGACATGACGCAAGTGTTGTCCCTCTTGAGGAGGCTCGGCGTATAAGCGACGTTGTCTTGGGCTCGCGGAGGGGCGTTTATGGACGTCATCGTTCCCGCATATTCGCGCACAACACTTCAGTACACCACAGACGCAGAAATGTCTCGTCTGGATGAAAGGCTGGATGGATGTGCAGGAAAAATTGCGGCGTGATACACGAAGTCTCACAGAAGCTGTTAGACATGGACCCGGAGGAGTACCGGAAGCTACAGCGCGTCAGCCTGGAACAGTTCCTGCAGCTCCCTTCACACGTGCAACCAAGAATCAATCGCACGACAAAAAAAAAAGAAAGACAAAACACAACTATGCGCTTATTTTGTTTTTCTCTATAGAAAAATAAATAAATCTGATGTTGTTGCCACACTAAAGGTGTTTCAAGTCAATCCCCGCCCAACATTTGCATGTGAAAGGCGCTCGACTATTTCAGTCCACGCGTCCGCGGACTGAAATAGTATTTTATTTATATGTAAACCTTTATCATAATAATATATTGTTTCCATTTGTTATTAAATAAAAACAAACTTTTTTTTTCAATTTACGATTGAAAACGAAGACGAGCGGACTTCGTTTACTTCAATCAATCGTCTGACGACCCTCAATTGATGTCACAATCCGCGCAAACAAAAAGCTGATTTTTTTTTTGCAGCCTTGTGTGTCGTTGTTATCGGTCCCGGCGGTATTATTGCTGAATATAATAAATTATTATGATTTATTTTTGTGCCGCGCGCCAGCGCAAGTTTTGTGCTAAAACTTTGTTAAAATTTACCTGGAAATAACGTGACACCTATTTCAATCATTGAACTGAACTTTCAGATCGTCTTCATGGTGCTCCCTTTAAACGCAACACGCGTTAAAGTTGCCAGATTTGAAGTGTGACAGGTTCCTCGAAGTAGAGATGGGTAAAAAGCAGACTTGTACGTAACGCGTCACCTGTAACGTCTGTAGCTTGTGATTTTTCAGTAACGAAGTAACTAATTAGTTACTTTTCGAGAGAAGGAACAAGTCAGCGCATATTCTTTAGTTATTAATAAAGCGACGAGCAACGCGTATTTAGTTGCTTCTGGACTAGGAACGCCTACAACAAAGGCACCAAGCCTAGTTCTTGCTCCTGTAATTTCTACGGCAAAGGAAACGCTAGATAGACAAAAACAATATGTGCAAAAGGTATGCCACTATAGCTACAGTCATCCACGAATGAATGCCTTAAAAAGCGAGGAATAAATAATATCATCAAATATCAAAAGGCAACTCAAGGCTTCAAAAAACAAAACAAAACAAAACAACAATGACATTTAGATTAACAAACGTTAACGGAGTTACTTTAAAGCTGAGGTAACGCGTTCGCATTAATGCGTACCGTACTTGGTTACTTTTTGAGCGAGTTATGAGTAACGATATTTACTTGCTTTATTGAAGGATAGCGTGTACATGACCGGCAAAAAGAAGGTTCAAGTGAACCAAAGTTCCTCGCATTCCACGAATTGATGACAACTGCAGACAAGTGATGTTTTGTTACACAAGCGAGCACTACATGCCATACAAATGAATTTCGAAAGCACGGCGTTACATGATAGCAATCCTTCGCGTCTCGATTGTACACCGGCTCTCGCAAACACTCAGGAAGCGGAGCGTTGTGTCTAGTTCTAGTTTCCTCTTTCGTTATTTCTTTTCCTTTGCTTTGTTTCCTTCCTTGTTATTAGTGCTAAGCGCCGCTCATGATACATCGTCGAGAGATTCTGACGTAATGCTCAGGCATCACGATTGCGCTGTAAATGATACGTACTCTTCGGAGTTATACGCTACTGAAAGAACAAACACGGAGGCCAACTCCAGCGACCTTCATTGGGTATTAGAGTTAACGAACACACACGTGAGAGTTTCATCAGTCATCTAGTGGGGAATCTGGTCGGGTACTGGCAGGGCGTTATCTCGTATTGTAGCTGGGGATTTTAGTTACGTGATGCAGCTCAATAATGATAAAAAAGAGTATGGAGGTTCGTCGCCGTTTTGATAATTAAGTGGTGTTGACAACACGACTGATCATTTGAAAATTCGAGAACGGAATTCATTCGATGGGTGAAAATCTGAAGGAGGGCGTTCCGTGCTCGTTTCGTCGTTTTGTACTTCGTTCGACCACACGGCAGAGCGCAACTAAAGAAGTTAAACAAACATGGACAGGTATAGGAACAGCTCAAGATCACCGCACATTTATTGAACTTTAACAAGTATATAAACACCGACACCATACAAAAAAAAAAACGGAGCGTTGGTTTATTTTTTTAGGCTTCTTGTGATTTGTTTTTGCTTTAGCCTTTTAATCGGCTAATTACGCAGTCTAATTGGATGAAAAGAAATAATGAGACGCACAGAACTCTATCTCCCTGAGTCTTTTAAACACTCGATTACTATGACAGGGGACAGGACATGCACGAAAATACGGCAACTGACGTGGCGGTGAGCTATCAGAGCTCCCAGATCACATCGAAATCAACCAAACTCCGACTAAAAAAAAAAAAAAGAGCTAGTGAACGTAATTTTAGAAAAAAGAAGAAAAAGAAAACGTTTTTAATGTGTGCATACGCAAGCACTCCATTAGAGCGCAATGCGTGCAAATATTTAAGAGTACAATGATTGACGTCTCAGTGGCAGTCTCCGAGAAACTGTGCGTTCGGGGAACTTGTATCCTCATAAGGAAAAACCGCGTAAAGCCGAGGTCACACTGCTTATACATCATACAAAAAGACAGTCTGCATACAGATTCGAAGGCGAGTCACCGCGAGATCCGCGCTTCGAAGGCCGCATGGCAATGAGTTCAGAGGGGCAAAGCTTGGCCCGCGACATTCGAACCATGAATATTGTCGCTGACTCAAGTTTGCAGACTCTCTGTTTGTATGATGTATGATCAGTCTGACCCCGGCTTAACCTAAAGGGTTGGCATATTGTAAGAAGAAAACAAGAACAAAAAAAAAATGGGTCAAGGGGGGGGGGGGGCGGAATATACTTCGGTTCATACTAAGACCAACCGCAGTCAATGCTGCAATCCGGTGGAACCAATCGGGCAGCGCCAAAAAGTGCACCGTCATGGCGCTCATCGTCTATACTCCGTTTCAGATTCGCTTCGAGCGCGGCCGATGTTATGAGCCGAAGGGCTAATCAAACAGCGCAAACATCGCAACGTCATGGCGTGCTCTCTGCGCTTGACTAGCCGGCGG
Source organism: Ixodes ricinus (assembly GCA_037355805.1). Lineage (NCBI taxonomy): Eukaryota > Metazoa > Arthropoda > Arachnida > Ixodida > Ixodidae > Ixodes > Ixodes ricinus. Next base: position 39,586 of record JAZHYW010013204.1, on the reverse strand, counting down.
AGGAGCAGCTAGTGCAACAGAGAGACGGCGAATACCGGCTGGTCCAACCAACTGCAGAGAGCGCGCTGTCGTGGTCAAGATAAGACTAATCGAACTGGGTAGGTTTATCGTAGCATAGCAATACAGGTAGGTGCGAGTCATGTCGTGTCCGGTCACGATCAGGTGGAGTGAGGGTCCGCGCGCGGAAGCGGCGGGCAGAGTCCAGGGGTCACCCGGCGGTGGTGGCGATGATGATGACGGCGGTGCCGATGATGATGATCTCCCGACACCTCCCCCACTTTGAGAGAGAACAACATACACACTTCCACAAAGCGGTCAGGGGGACGACTCACACGTCCACTTCTTGTGACGGTATGTGCGCACGGCCGGCTGCAGGTGTCCTCTTGTTCGCCGTGTAGTGCCTGTCGTCGTCTTCACCACGAAGGAGCGGGGTTGACGCGCTGGCCCTAAGATGTGGCCGTAAGACGCTGCTCCCGTCAGAATTCTGACCGCAGTTCCAGGCGGAATGGTGTCGAGCTCACGTGTTCTGCGGCGCTCGTCATAGTGTTGGCTCATCTTCTCCTTGTGGCCAAGGCATTTCTGGAGCGAAAGTCAGTGGTGTCCCAGCGAGGTTGGAGAGATTCTGGTTTTACTGGCACGTTTGTGCGCAGCCTTCGTCCCATGAATAACTCCGCTGGCGCGTAACCTCGATTCCCGGGGTCGCACGCTGAGCCAGCAGTGCCTTGTGGATGTCTGTCGATTTCCCAAGGAGTTGCTTAGCCGTTTGGACTGTCCTCTCGGCCTCCCCGCTGTTTTGTGGGTAGTACGGACTCAACGTTGATCGGGTCACTCCCATTCTTTCAGAAACACTGCGAATTCGCGTGAGGTGAATTGCGGTCCGTTGTTCTGTTCGGAGAATTTTCGTACTCCATATCGTGCAAACATTGGGTCCACAGGACGGCGATGATGTCCCTGGTCGTCGTCCGCCTCAGAGGTTCCAGCTCGAAGAACCTTGAATAGTATTCGACAGCAATCAAGTAGTTACTGCCTTCGTGGACGAAAAGGTCCATGCCGACGACTTCCCATGGGTAGCTTGGCAGTGGAGTCGCCAAAACGGAGGTTGACCTGGTTTCCGGTGTTTTTGACAAACAAAGCACTCTCGGACGAAACTGTCGATGGGGAGCCCAATGCCCGGCCACCAGACTCGATTCTCGTGCTCCGGCGAGCCATTTGGACACACCCTAATGACCTGTGCGGAAGCTTCTCCAGGATTTCGAAGCGTAGGGCTTCCGGTATGATGAGTCGATTGCCCTTGAACAACAGTCCATCTAGTATAGCCAGTTCACCGGCGACTTCGTAGAACTGGCGGGACTCCTGAGGAAGCGTCATTTTATCCGGCCATGTACGGAGGATGTACCCGAATACCCTCTTCGTTACCGGGTCTGTTCAGTAGCTTGTTCTTGATGCAACCGAGCATTTCTGGGAGGCTGAAGCTGGTCCAGCGTGAGGAGCTCGTACTCTCTGGTGTTGAGTTCCTTTGTACGAGAGGCTGGGTCGGGTAACGGCTTGCGTGAGAGCACGTCGGCTGCGTGTACATCGCTTTTCCCGGAACGTGACCCATGGTGTAGTCGTACTGGAACAGGCGCATTCTGGAATCGCTGCAGTCGTGGGCTCAGCTCGTCGAGTTACTACGTTGTCATGAGGGGAATCAGCGGTTTGTGGTCTGGTCTCGATGTGAAACTGCAGTCCTAAGATGTACATGCGGAAGTGATCGCATGCCCATGGTGATCGCGAGCGCTTCTTTCTCGATTTGAGCGTAGCGTTGCTCCGTCTCAGTGAGGAGAGCGCGATGCATAGGCAATGGGCAGCCGCTTGCCGTCGGTCTCTTGTAGCAAGACCGCGCCAATTCCGTAAGATGATGCGTCCGCTGAGACGATGAGAGGCTCCTTCGGATTGTAGTGCGTCAGAACTGGCGCTTTGGCTGGAGAGCTTCTTTCACTGCTTCAAAGCTTCGCTGCTGGTCGGGTCCCCAGAGCCACGCAGCGTCGGCGCAGAGGAGATCCGCATTGGCTTCGTTGTGTGTGCCAGGTAGGCAAAAACTTGGCAAGGTGGTTTGCCATCCCCAAGAACGATCTCAGTTCTTTCACATCTGATGGTGGTGGGATCTGTGCGAACGTTGTGCCTCTTTCGCTGTTTGATTGGCCCTTCGGCTCATAACATCGGCCGCGCTCGGACCGAAGATGAAACGAAGTATATAAGCGTTTTCTATCAGCGGCTAAACCAATCACGCATAAAAAGACAGCGCAGGATCACGCGGCATGTACTGCGCGTGATCGGTTTAGCCGGGGCTGGGGATAGCGAACGCATGCGGGAGCAAGTCGTCCGCTTTCTGCGTAGGAGCTACGGTGACGTCATAACGACGCCGATCTCTTGTTGGCTGATTGAAAATGATAGTGAGTAGACCTCAAAGCATCTAACATTGAGATCTACCCACTATATTTTTTTAAGTCGGCCAATAAGAGCTCGGCGTCGTTCTGACGTCCCCGCTACTCCGGTGCATGGAGCAGACGACTAGCTCTCCGCATACCAAAACGGCCAGAGCCGTGACGATGCACTTTTAACGCTGCATGATTGGCAGCATCAGATCATAGCGTTGGCTTCGGTCGGACCTAATGGGAAACGAAGTATATTATTATGCACATTAGGTTCGCTATCCACTTTCTACCGGGGACGAAGCATTCACGACATGCGCAATTCGCTCTTTCTCGCTTAAGTTGAAACGTGGTGCGCCAGTGTGCAAATAGCCCCAAATCACTTCCGGTCCATGACTGGATGGCGAATTTCGCGGTATTTGCCGAAATCAAACATGCACGCTGTCTTCTGGAAATGGTCCTATATAGCACTGTAAAACATAATTCACTCCTATAATAAAAATATAAAAAGATTCTGAGGACATTCTGTATCCTTTACGAGTTGTGAATGCGAAAGCATGAATGTCGTTCTTCCGCCCCTTAGTTCGTCGGCGGTGTACTGGCGTGGACGGCCACGTTTTGCTACTCCTGATGTTGCGTCTGGCGGCCGAGCGCGCGCTCTCGTGAAGCGGCCGCCAATGGCTATCTAGGAGCCGTTTTGCTCAGCCAATAGGAAAATAAACATTTCATTTCGCGTTTTTTTTTCGGTTACAGACGCCGTTGGCTTTCTCCACAAGATAGCTGATGCTTTCGCGTTAAAAGGAAAGAGGAGTAAACAAATTAGGAAATATACGTGAACCGGAAGTATGACGGGGCTACCCAATAGATGGCGGCACTAAGTTTGTTGGCAAACAAAAAAGGGTCGAATAGTTGGGGACTTTGCACGCGGGGTATGCTCAGAACCAGAGATGGCAAAATTACTTTAAAAAGTAATTAAATTACATTACTAATTACTTTCCTGAAAACTGCAAAAATGTAATTAAATTACATTACAAATTACCGCAGACTAAAAGTAATGACATTACATTACAATTACTTTCCAAAAGTAATGAAATTACTTTGACATTACTTTTCAATACCTTGAGGCAGTAATTCGTGCTCATTTTATTTATCAGTATATGTACCAAAACTCAGACCTTCCTGTTTACACCGCAACAGCCTTATGCGCCTCAAAGTGAACCATACTGAACAGTCGTTTTGCTGGCGCACACGACATAAGTGTTAAACATGACGAATAGCTTCTTTTAGATGTGACTCAAAGACAGTCGACTCACCGGTTTCGCTGTTCATTCAACGGTGAAGGTCCTTAGTTAAAGGGTGATATGTTTCCGTCTTCCTGATTTAGAAGAAGTTATAGTCCGTGTCAGTATGTTAAGTCGGGCCATGGGAGCTCGTTCTTACAAGGAGTCGTCACGTGAAACGTTTCCCTTCCGCCTCGGACGCAGTCTAATCCTATTGTCCCAAGAGCACTAGTTGACGTATTCCCGGTCATTCCTCTCAAGGAGTATTGTTCCCAAACACCCGAAGAGCCCAAGTTATTGCGCATTGTCACACAAAGGGGCTGGATATTTGCTAGGCAGAAGCGTCGCCAGTTGAGGAAAGGAATGGCAGCGAGCTTCCTAAATTATGTACTTTCCCAACAAACGGGTGGCGATATCTGCTTGTAGGCTTATTCCCGAATAAACTTCCCAAGGAAAGGCAGCGAGGCATACCGCGAGCGGCACTGCTTTGCTCGATTCCTGTCTTTCCGACTACAAAAGCACTTTACTTACAGGCCAAGATACGCACGAAACGTTCTGGGGCCTTGACAAGGCATTTGGAATTAACTATTTATTCCGGTCGTTTGTTGTTCACACTGGTCGAAGCTTACGGTTTGACCTTGCTTGACGAAAGAGCAAGAAGGCTGGGATCTGTTGTCTAGTCCTCTCAGGTTTTAAAATGTGTTGACCTCACTGGTGATGTGCCCTTCGCCTTGTAGCCTATAAGCCGTTCATCCCTAAGCTGACAGTGCGGTGGAAGCTACGTGCTCGTTGGAACAGTCACACGTCTATCTTTCGCCACGTAACCACGCTCTCGTTCATACCCACGCGCAGAGAAAGGGACGGGTCAGGTGATCAAAAGAAGGTGGTTGATTGGTTCTGGTGAGCTCGCAGCTCCCACCGCACTGTCAGCTTAGGGATGAACGAAGTATAGTATCGTCGTGATGACGTGACGCCATGAATCTGTCTTGCCTGGAGTTCGTGAGCCGTGGCCTTCCAGCGATGTCTTACACGCAAGCTTTTCTCCTTCGCCTTTCCAGCCCGCCTTTGTGCGTCTGTCCAGTTCTTCGTAGCAGGCTTTGCGCTCAGGTGACCGTCGTTTATTTTGCTCTGATGTCTCTTTCATATCATTTTACCATGCAAATAATTTTTCATTCTTTCTTAAAGCTTGCAAGCGAACTTTCCAATTTGGTACAAAAGTAATTTCAAATGTAATGAGTAATTTTCATCGAAATTACTGCCTGAAAGTAATTCATTACATTACTAAATTAGCAGCCTAGAGAAGTAATTTACAAATACTGTGAGTTCTAATTACTGCTAGTAATGTCATTACTGCCATCTCTGCTCAGAACAATGCTCCCGCTTGTTACCTGCCAGGAACAACTATTCTTTTTTTAGTTGAATGCACGTTAAGAATGCCTAAATCTGCATTCCAATCAATTAGGACACTTGTTCGGATCAGATGCTAAATGGGAGCTGGTCGTGAGCATTGCCTGGGAACGGGGACTTCAAATATGGTGTCCAATGAACACCTATAGGCTGCAGATAAATACCTGGTCCCTATACATTTAAATTGACTTCACTACAAATTGGTACCGTTATAGCACTTTCCGAGAAACCGAAAGTTTCTATCAAAATTTTTATACCTTTCAGGCATATCCACCTCGATCCCTGCTCTTGTTTTGTTTTATATTTTTACTAAATCTTTTTTTGTGCCAATTTTTGTGTGTTTCAGACGCAGTCTGTATATACACGAAAAACACATTTAGAAGACACAGAATTATTTGATCGCCTATAAACCACAAGTACCCGACCTTAAGTACAAAGCGGCAACAAGTGACAGTCATCCAGGTCTTCCCTTTGTCCTTCTCTCTCTCTCTCGCTCTTTCTTTTCTTTTAATCCGTCCTCCTCTAACCCATTCCCCAACCCTGAACGTACTCGCTCCGATTTCGAGGAGTGGCCAACTGTTCAGGTTTTCCTTTTCAATGAAACGCTTACTACAGTGAAACCCATTTAAAACGAACCCAGTTACAGCGAATTATTTTCGATATCGAACTAGAAAAAATTTAAATAAAAATGCATGTCAAAAGTGCTTTTTATAACGAACAACAGATTGGCTAAATCGAACTTTTCTCTGTGGGAAGGCTTCCAAAATCACGCATTTCTGAGAAGCAATGTTTTAAGTACGAACTGTTGTTGTAGGAGCGCCGCACTTTCCGTCCAGTCTATTTTAAAAGAAGGGCGTAAAACAGCGCCGTATACGTGCTCATGCACTGAGGTTAACGACACTCTCTCCCTACGAACATTTCTTCTTTTGTTTCTAAAGGGACGTAACGAGAGGTCGAAAACGACGGAGCTCGCAATTTTTTCGGGGGTTATTTTCTCCTTCCGGTGCTCGGCGCGCTTTCTCTTACTGATTAAAGCACTTTTTCATTAGACTACACAGCGCAGAGACGCACCGAAGTACTGCAGTGCTCAATGTTATGGACGACGTAAAACCGCCCTTTTTTTATGACCGCCCCGTCTCCTCCACCCATGTGATGCCTCCTGTGCGCTCGCGCGCACAGGGTTGACCGACCCAATATTTTTAACGAAATGTACAAAAACACAAGAAACGTATTCTGGTATATCAAACAGAAACGCAAACGAAAGGCATAAAAGTAAACACGAATAGTATAGAGGATGATGACGGCAGTCCCCTTTTTAACGGCGGTCGTCATTTGACCTGTGGTCGCAAACGACGTGCTCTCTTCGTGTGTTTTTTTAATCTTCTTTTCGATTTACCCAAAATTGGCGGAGTCAAGAAACCCGTGCGCCGAATTTTTTTCAGTTTGGCGGAGGCGAAAATGAGAGCGCTACTCCGATGGCAACGATACGCTCTCGACGTCCATCAGTGGAGACTCGTTAAAAGATCCGTATACCTATCGATGCCACGGGCGGTACGACAAACCTGCGCTTCGAAATGTGGCTTCCAAACTTTCCACGCGACGATTACCTGACATTTCCTGAGATGTTCTTTGTCAAGAAAGAGGGGCTGAGTTTCTGCCGCGGTTTTTCGCAGACTACGTCAAAATGCAACACCATTCTAATACGTTATAAAAAAAGAGCCAGGTTTGCATTTTTGTCGCATTGGAAATAAAGCTTCCCTAACTCTACGGACGGCGATTATACCTGCCATTTTCAACGTTAACTACCCGACCTTCTTTCCCGCACCTATCGTTGCAAAGGCAGTGGTATCACATAGATTGTATTAACGTGTGCTTCGCGATGATGTTGCACAGGTGAACTTTGGTAGAGACCCGTAGCGCTCAAGCCTTAAGTGGTGACCCTGGCCGAGCAAAATAGAATATTTTTAGGTAAAATAAGCAGCATCGGCAAAAAAAGCCTTCTGGCAACAGATGCGCCAGTGCTGTGCCAAGCGTTTGTGCATTGGGTGATGAACTGGTGTATCCTCGGAGTACGGAGAGCGGGAGCGCCGCGACATATAAAGATTCGATCGTTTATCTTACGAAGGGTGGGTGTTTTTGCACCGCTATAGCTGTTATGGGCCTCTTCCCACCACTTGAAATGACGTCCGTGGTTGATGTTGTAGTTGGCATAGTTGACTTAGGATGTCCGTCGTCGATGCTGCCAAATTCTTGAAAAAGATCGTCCGCCAGCCCGTGGGGATCAAACCCGTGTGAGAAGCGGACGTTTTAGCAGAGAGCCATGCTACGGCGTTAACTTCCCGCTTTCTGCTTAATGCGCTGTCACACCGAGGCAACACGACGGCAACAGCGGCCCAACATGTTGTCCAACAATCGGGCAACTTGTTGCTCGCCCCCCGTGTTGTCCGACAACCCTGTCACATCGCGGCAATAGCAGCCCAACACGGACGACAACCAAAATGTTGCCTCTGTGGCTGTGTTCCGAAAATTTACTCGATCCGACTCCGGAGTAAAGGTTTCGTACCGTGGCGTTCCGAAATTTACTCGAGCTTACTCGATGACGTCAGAATTCGCGTTTCAGAAGCGGGTTGTTTACCCGAGTAATTACTTACGTTACCCTCCTCGATCGGGGTGTAACGTCGGATCGAATCGAGTAAATACGTCACGTGATCTCGTTCGTCGTCTGCTTTCTGCGCCGACAGCAGTCAAAGCTCGCTTGCTCCGTTGGCTTTGGTGGCGGACGTCTCGAAATGACAAAGAATGAGGTGCAGCATGTGTGGTTATTGAGATTTGCTGTTTTCAACGCACAAATTGACTGCATTACATCCAGACCGTGCACCTTCCCCGGGAAGGTATACTTGTTATTATCAGAGTGCGAGCGTAAACAGGAGCTTCTCCGCATTCTCGTCCTCGGCGTTGGAGCTGGGAATGCCGTATTCTCACGGTCAAGGCTGAAAATGTTTGAACGCAGTAAATGATACAAGGGCGGATCGTGAAATCCGTTTTTTTTTGGGGGGGGGGCGGAAAATTTGAATCCCGGAGAGACGCTCACCGGAGAAAAGCTCACCGGAGATAAGCTCACCGGAGAAAAGCTCACCGCAAAACCGACGGATGCGGAGAAAAGCTCACCGACCATTGAGCATATGCGGAGAAAAGCTCACCGATTTTTTTTCTTCTTTTTATATGGAGGCTGTTGGATCATGCGTAACATATGTCAATTTATTATCATTAAAATTCGTCAGCTTTGTCAAAAAGAAAATGTCATTTTTTGTATTATTTGCTAAGCTTATTAAGTATATTGCTCCCAAATTAATAATGGCGGGCGAGTGTTTTCTGTGGCTTACTCTCTAGGCAACTAAAGCCTAACTGAAAACTTTATGAACTTGAATAACAGGAACAAGTTCGAAAACTTATGTCTCCCTAAAACCTAAAAATCAAAACTGTAAACACCGAAAATCCGAAAGTGCATGCGCAACAACGCGGTGCCTGAAATTCTCTTTGAAGCTTTTGTTAACCTTTGAAAACAGGATAAAACAGTCAGTAGGATATCGAGGCTTCTTTCTTCCACGGACATGCACGTCTTCTAGCCGTTCGTGCTGGTGTTTCCGCACGTCGCCTTTGTGTGAGCCACCCATGACCTTCAGAGCTGCACACTGGCACCGTTGTTACTCGTGACCTATATAAGAAGTAGTCTTCTGTAAGGTAGCGAATAGGGCGAGTTGGTAAACGTTATATATGATGAAAACCGCTCAAACCACGACGACGGAGTGAAGGCAACAAGCACGACAGGACGAAGCTGTTCTCTCAACTAAAGTTTTGTTAGTAAAATTAACAGAAAGAAAACAGCGTAGCCGACACTGATTACATCAACAAACACCTACTTCTCTATTAGGCGCTACACAATATTTGGAGCTGAAACGGTTCACACACCGCTATTCATATTAGCTCACAAAGAACAAACCTCTTTATTTGACAGAGCTACCGACGGCGCACCTCAGTTGTCAATAAATTGTTGTCTTTTTTACCGGTGTACGATGTTCTGATATTACTACTTGCGGCTTCATTAATATACAGAATGGGTGATTACTAATTTCTGAGGAATTAGCAAATATGCCCAATGACCTTCAAGAATATTACAAAAAAGAGGACATTTTTTAAAATGAAGTGACGAATGCGAATTGTTTTAAATTGCCACGTTTGTCGCAGAATCAGCTAAGTTAAAAAAATCGGTGAGCTTTTCTCCGCATCCGCTCAAAGGCCGGTGAGCTTTTCTCCGCATCTGCCGGTTTTGCGGTGAGCTTTTCTCCGGTGAGCTTATCTCGGTGAGCTTTTCTCCGGTGAGCTTTTCTCCGGTGAGCTTTTCTCCGCCGCCCGGAAAATTTGTAAGGATACTATTTTTCCATTCTTTCTCGTGCACCAGGGGGTCCACCCATGCCAAATTGCCTCTCCGAGAAGGGGAGGGGGGGGTCGACCTGGTTGGGGGGGCGCCCCCGCCCCCCCCCCCCCTTAGATCCGCCACTGAAACGATAAGGTGGTGTTTTTGTTTCCTCCAGAGTGTGTGTAATGAGAGGATGACGCTTGTAAAGCAGTAAAGGCTTCAACGATTTTATTGCAATCATATTTGCGTCAAAGCGAACGTAATTTTCAAGTCATTGAGTTGTTTCAAAAAATCCCCAGGACGCTTTGGGGAACAAAGCGATCATATATGGCACGCGGTAAGCAAATACACAGCGTTGAAAAATATTTATTCCACCGATTGTTATGAAAGCCGATCGTTTCAGTGTCGCAGTTTTAAAGCACTGACAGTTGAGCTCAGCACCACGCTACAAAATACGTTTTGGGAGGACTGTCGGTGCTAGCTCAATTTTAAAGTAGAGATAGGAATTGCACGAAAGAGAGGACCGATCAGCGGATGAAGTGCATTTCGATAAAATAAAGGGTGAAGAATACTCCCCGTGTCAAGTTTTCTAATCACAGTCACTGGTTGATGCCGTCCCGTGGTGATTTCCGGCCCTTCGAACGCACTGGCACTTTGTAGAGTCACATTTTCAGCGACTCCACGCCACACACGAACGAAGGCAAACAATCAAGATGGCGGATTGTTCCCCGTGTTGGCCCCGCCGTCAGCGCAGCGTGACAGGGTGGTCGGGCAACAAATCGGCCAACACGGTTACCGCGTGGCAGCGACGTGTTGCCCGACTGTTGTTGCTTCCGCCGCGACGTCACAGGTCGCCGGAAACCCGTTTTCTTCGTGTTACCGGATAGAGTTGTCCAAATGTTTCCTCAATGTGACAGGGCCTTTAGGGTTTTTGTAGTACGCAATGCCCAAAGCACGCGCTCTCTAAAAAAAAAACAAAAAAAAAAAGAAGATAATATTTGGTAACAAAATGCCGTAGTCGCACTGCCAATGCATGTCTCCTGCCGGGAGAGACTCCTTTCGTTTACGCGCTCCGTAATAAAAAAAAAAAAAGTGTTGGGAACAAAATGGTTAGACGTTCTTTTTCTTGATCCGGACGCTTTTGTTGACGCGGCGCGAGAACGCAAATTTCGATGCCCGACGTCTTGTCCGTGACGTATGGTAGCAATCGCTGTGACTCTACGGTGGATTAACACAGGATTGCTCAGTTTTGTTTATGCCTCCACGACAAGAGCATGGTGACCCGGAATGAGGGGCCGAAAATTCGGAATTGAGTCCCAACTTGAGTGAACCATACGTGTGCGGTTTATGTCCAGAAGGGAGGCAGTTTAAAGTGCTCTCCAGAGAGGGAGGTTCGTGCCTAGTTACGTTGGAGCCTTGTGATTGTTCAGAATTTCCCTTCGTTTCTCCAGAACGTTCGGCCGCGTCCCTCCCTGGCTACTTTCTAGAAGACGATAGCGAAAAACAAAATTAACCGAAATCACATCCGGGTTACTTCTTGTCGTGAAGGGGCAAAATAAACAATACCGAACCCTTCGTAGGTCGTAAAATTGAATCTTCAGATCTGGCGTCGTTGCTAACAACATAGGTTAGCAACGGTAAAAAGTCGTTTGTAGCAGATGCGCCGGTGTTGTGCCAAGGCTCGTGCATTGGATGATCAGCTGGTATCCACGGAGCACGCACGAGATATAGAGATTCAGTCTTCTATCCAACAAATGATTCGGTCTTGTTTTTTAAACCCTTCACGACAGCGTTTCCTTTCTACGTGGCGTTGCGTTCTTTCAAACGCTGCATTGGTGTCCGTGGACAGACGCTGTGGGACGCTGAGAGACGGCTTCACGGACGCTACCCGAGGTGCCTCTTATGTGGCCGCGTCTTGTGGTCACTACAGCAACCCCGGGCAGAAAAAGAGGCCTATACGTATTTCTTCCTACAACGGCGAGTACATAGTCGTGCGCAGAGTCCCCGGAGAAAAAAAAAAAAATCCCTGCCGAAGCAAGGGTTTTGGCGGGAGTGGAGGGCGATGTAGGCGATTTTGCGGTCGTACACACCAGATTTGGCATCGTTATTTCGCGTCTCCCTGTTTTTTTCCGAAGCACGTACTTAATATCTACCCTCTCGTGTCTTGCGCACCCTCCCGCCACATGTGAGTGTGCTCTCGCTCAGCGACTCCTAGATAACAGTGACGTAGTCCTCGATTTTTTGTGTCACGTACCAATGGACAGCGCGGGGCTAAGTGCACAAGTGCTGCTTCATCGCTCAGCAGGGACTCGTGTTAAATAAGGGAAGAAAAAAAAACGAGTTGCAGTTGAACGATGACACAGCAATCGTGTGTCGCCCTTCCGTTACACGAAAGCGTTACGGAAAACCGTTAGGAGCTAACCATAAAACACATTCTGATAGAAAAAAGAAAGACGCACACAGAGATATTTGAGCGATTTGTTGGCATGTGTTTTCCTACATTTATAGCGCCTGAACATCCTTAAGTGTACATCACTTCCGAGTCTTCTTTATGCACCCCAAGAAAGCTTCCATGGCCTTGTATCTGACCGACAGAAACCCAGTAGCTTCCGGGCTGCTTCGTTTTGGATTGAGGTGGGTCTTCAATGCCGCCATTTCAAGGCAAACCCTGAGAATCGTAATACATCTCTCTTGCATTTAAACTATGGACGCAGACACGGCACATCGGAAGGCAACGCAACGCAACACTACAGAACGTACCACAAGGCAACACAATAGAACGTGACGTAAAGAATGCAACAAAACACAACGTAGCACAAGCCAACACAACACAACGCAACATAACACAAGCTAACACAACATTACACAACACAGTACAGCACAACACAACAGAACACTACACAACGTAGCACAAGACAACACGACACAACGCAACATAACACAAGCTAACACAACATTACACAACACAGTACAGCACAACACAACAGAACACTACGCAACGTAGCACAAGACAACCGAGCACAGCACAAGCCAATGCAATATACAACGTAACAGAACATTTCCCGTTCGTCCCCCTCTCCCCTTTAGGTGTCTCTCCTCCACACAAGAATGAAAACGACGACATCAGAAATCAAAAGAAGAACGACAACCATTCCCATTCGAGAACAGCCTGGCTTACACCGAAACCCGCAGCGACGGAACCTCGAGCACGTATTCCTCCTTCAATCGGGTCCATTTGTATTCGCATTCGGACTTACAACAAGCCGGAGCTCTTTTCGTATACGAGACCACGGGATCGGCTGCGCCTTTAGGCACCTTCGAAACATGCCGCGTTCTGGCTCTTGTATTCCAAAAGCGATTTCAAGGGGGCACGTGATGTTTGTTTCTTTGAGTCGCCGTTGTGTTGGGGTCTGAAACCAAAGGGGCTCACGATTTTGCGGAGCATCGTCGCGACGCATGTCAAGATGCGTAATGGCGGCTCGCGTAGTCGTAGCAGTTTTGCGTCTGAAAGTTGACAGCGTGGGACGCAGAATGGATTCGCAGAATGGGGCTGCGAGGGCGCGCGCGTCCTTGCCCCTTCATGGCGCCCGACGTGTCAGAATCACGGGCGTTTTGTTGATGGCGTGTGAAGTGTCGGCTGCTGACACTAAGCGTTTTTAGATTCATCACAGGTTACAAATAGCCCGCCATGTGTGCGCGGCGAGCGTACAGCGCGCTCAAATCGACATATTGGTTGCGTGATTCCATCGTCACGCGGCTGCTTGAAATACTGTACGGTCCTAAAACCACATTAGATAGCCTTTTTTTAAGCAATGCTCGGTGATGGTGTGGTCCTAATACCATAGGCGTAGACTATGGGGGCAACGGGGCTCGTGCCCCCCTGGTGAGATTCAGGGGGGCAGAGCCTCCTCCGGGCCCGGGCTTTGATCTTTTTTTTTTTGCTTGTGTTTGTTGTAAGTTTGTCTTTGATAATTTGTATTTTGTCTTAAATGTATAATACTTCACCCATGTTTGTGCACCACACAATATAACGCTAAGTTGTTTGTGGGCACCTGAAAATAAACCATTATTAATATTATTATTATTTCCGAGACGCTGTTTACGTGCCATGTAACGAGCTTCTAGTAGTAGGATGTAAACAAAATAACGGCCACGTCGCCTTTATTGACAAAATACGTAGGAAATGGAATCCCAGCGTGCTTGCGTTAGCTTCAATCTCCAGTTCTGGCGAAAACATAACGCGCAGCAGCCCCCCCCCCTTGGGGAACTTCTCAGCCTGCCCCCCCCCCCCCCCCCCGGGAAAATGGAAAGTCTACGCCGCTGCCTAATACTGTACGGTCCTGAAACCACTTTGGATAGTGTTTGGATAAGCAATGCTCAGTGATATGGTTGTGCGTTTAGCTAGGCAAGTTAGAATATGGATATGTAGGGTGTGAGGGTTTGGGTGAGTAGCTTTCGTCAACGCCGTAACGAACAGGTTTATCGTTTCCATTGTAAAACAGGATCGAGTATCTTAATATCGCACAAAAACAAACCCAAATGTATCCTTCGCCAAAAAAAAAAAAAGGAAATGAAAATTTTTTGGACGACAGACAAGCCTTCTTGAAGGACTAAAATCCGATTAACTTCTGAAACGTTGGCATGTTTTGCCAGACAGTTCATCTTCGCATTCAATCCCAGTTTCGCCTACAGGAGAAATAATAAAAACGCTCCACCCCAGACGTCTCAAGAGCACGCTTAATCCCAGTTAAAACACTAAAGCCGAAGAGCACTGCTCATGGACAAATTCACTAATCGCGCTGCCTCAACGGGAAAGAAGTGTGTGCGTATGTTTGTGTGTGTGTGTGTGTGTGTGTGTATTTGCCTGTGTTGGGGGCGGTTGTTGCGCTCTCAATTCAATGGCCCAAAAGAAGGCACAGGTGAAAGCGTCCTTACCCGAGTAGCGGCGCCACAAAGCCATCGACCTTGTTCTATGGTGGCAATCGGTTCAGCACACACCGCGATTCGCTTAGCCCGCTTAACGTCGTTAGCGCATCCATACTTCGTTTAACCTTACGATGGACCGCTGTGGACGCTATCAGCCATCTAAGCCAACCCAGCGCTCTGACAGTGTGTCACGTGACAACGCTCCGCGCGTCACAGCGCTTGTCCCTAAGATCGCGCGACACTCGCACGGCGTTGGATTGGCTCCGATGGCTCGTGTAACATTCCCTGAGGTCCATCTTAAGGTGAAACGGAGTGTAGGCCGGGTGCGGCGTTCGTTAGTTGGCCAAGACCTCTTCATCGGATGGGGTCCGTCTTGCGACCAAACTCGCAACGTATTGACACTTGTGCACGTCCTCGCGAAGACGCTCAGACAAACGACTGAACACGAGTACTCAAAGGGCCATCGTTGTCTGGAGAAACGTGTTTCTTTGTGTCGCCAGACTCGAAGACGCGTGGGCCTTGTCCCACCAAAAATGCCGCGTTCCCTGCTGGGAGGGATACATATTATGGAAATTTAAGTTTTTGTGCGCATTTCCAATGGGCAGGTAGATTACTAAGATGGTCGCTTCTTCCTCGGGGCAGTAAGAATGTTCGTGGTTGTTGGTTTATTTAGATCACTAAAAAAACTTTTCCGGACCGTTTTAACGCATACCTGAAACGGGAGAGAAGCTAGTGAGATTAAAAGAGTGTTTGTGATGAACTGCCAATATTGAGACAAATTACCCGTCACAACCTTCAGTTTCATAAACACACTAACGATACAATCGTACAATATAAATGACCTGATGCGTCTACTTTGTTGAAAAGGACTTGTGAGTGATAATTGCTTCAATTTACTGAGGAAACTCGGAAAATGACAAGACATAAATTATTGCTAAGCCTAAAAATAAACAGTCATGTGTTGTCGCACTGAGCAGAGTGAAACGTCATTGTTTCGTGCCGTCGCGAAGACTTTTTTCTTCCTTTTTTAACGTATAAACATGCTTTGAGCCTCGTTATTAGCAGCCCTCCTTACGTATATTACGACAATTGGTTCTCCAGTGCGCTTTGCGAGAAAGCAGATGATACGTATTTCCCAGAGTGTAGAATGAGTGTATTATGATAAAATGTTGGAGAGGATTACACAACAAATGAATGTAATTGTCGTACAAACTTTTGCACATATCAACCATAAAATAATGAGTTGAATGCAAACAAAAATAATTGTATGCGTTTTTTTCCTCTTTATCTTTATTTCATAGTTTTTTTTTTTGGGATAGACTGGTAGAAGCAGTAGTAAAAAGCAGATATTCAAATTTTGAGCAAGCGGCATACAAGTTAGAGATATTAACGAAGAACCTGAACCGGTGACCTGGAATAAGTACTTTATTCCTTGTTTGTTCGTGAGCACACCGAGTTGTACGAACAGGAGACTACGTCTTACTATGATGAAGAATTAAACGTTTTCGTGGTGTAGTGACTTATGACTGTACAGTCATAAGTCACGCAAAACCAACTCGCGTATACCTTTCCACTGTGCTACAAGCACAGTGGAAAGTTAGGCGAGCTGCTTTTGCGTGACTAGGAAGAAACAAAAAAGCGATAAAAACGACAAAATAACACGTAACTTCGATGAAATGTTAAAGATAAGCAGGGTACTGTAAATAACAAGGACACAATAAAGAAGCATAACTGGACATTGCGAAGGCGCGGGAAGTTTCTCTGTTTGATTCCCACCACTGCTCTTTTTTTTACCTGTATGAGCGTCGTAAACTGGCGTGCGGTCGTGCAGTCATTACCGCGCGATCAGCATCACTGGCCATATTGATCACCTAAAGCGTAATCCAGTGCCATCACATCTCAAGGGCAGACCGATTCTGCGTTGTATAAACATTCAATGTCCAATTTGCTTATTTTGGTATAAAATTCTTTGCGCCGCAGGGAATTAAGACGAAATTGAATAGAGTCATTTATTGACGTGGCACTAACTGCAGGGTGGCAGATTAGTATGCACTCTAAGAAAATTATAGCGTACGCTAAATACTCTTAAAACTGCTTACGTGTAGGAATGCTTTCGCATTCCTACGCGCGGCGCATTCCTAGAAGCAGCGCGCAACGTCTTCTTATTTCACACGTCGATCTGGCGGTGACATCTAGCTCTAATTACATTCGAAAAATTACACCCGCTAGCTCTAATTACACCTGGAAGTAAGATAAAATAGAGGAAACCGCGGGGAAACAACAGAACTTAGAGAAACATATGTGTCCAGGGCGTTCATCCGGCTCTTTCTGTCGTTTCTAACCACACAGTATAGAAAGATGTGCCGGCAGCCCTTTTCCCTTTTGTCTCTTGCACTCTTTGAGTAAAACGGTCTATAGCCTAGGAGTCGAGATACGACCGTAAATCATCGGGACATCAGAGTTTCGTACGAAACGTTTCAAACAGTTAGAGAAGTAGCTTGGCACGGGCATTACGAAGCAAAGATGTGCCGTCCCAAGCGTAAAATAACAGTGATGTAGGAACTGGTATAGTTACTCGCCGGTGCATTTTACCTAACATATTTAAACGCGACTGGGAAAATAGGCATCACCACTTTTCACTCTGCAGGTTGTGCAAGACCTTTGCCTAGAGCCTGACTAGTAATTTTACATTCCAACTTCAAAAAGGATGAAATAAAAACTCACACGCCAGTGAATTGACAATGTTAGCCGAACTCTTTCATTTTTGCAATTTTTTTTGTTATTTAAGAGAGCTGGCACATCACCTTGACACTAAACCTACAACGGGATTGAGGATTCCACCATTGTTTTCAGGAATCAAAGTGTAGTTGCCTATGTGTGGTCTTGATCGTCATTATTTTTTTTTCTTTTACATTCAGTTCTGAAAAAGACCATTCGTACCAAATCTTAACTTTAAGCGCTGCTCGAGTCCCACGCTATTTTTTTCCCCTTGCATTTATAAGCAATGCAATCAATACCAGCGGACACGTAAACAGCTTTGCAACCTCAGTATTCAAGATATGTCACCAATACATATAATTATTCAATTTTTTCTTAGCAGATATTTTCCTTGCACCTCTCTCCCCTGAGCAGAACTAGCAGCGTAATGTCTGACCAGTAACTACTTATTTTGCATATTGGTCAATGATAAGATCAAATATTTATTTTTAAAGTTACCCAGGTAACTATAGTAACAGTCGCATAAAACACTCAAATCCGCTTTCTTCATTACATGTGTGCAGCAAACTTTGAAGAAAGATTCATCGTCACATCAGCAGATTACACTGACACCAGAACTGGAACAGTCCTCCAGGTCCTTCTTGACGGACCAAGACGTTTGAAGCACGCTGTTCCAACAGTTTTTGCCTGTACCAGGAATGCAGTTTGTCGTGCACAACGTCGCAAGAACTGCAAGTACCATCGAGAAGCAATCGTAAGTCACGGTTGTACCGGAGAATGTGTCGTGGTTGTTTTGGTTTATGTGGACGCAATCGACGCAAATGTCTGAACCAGGCATTTGCGTCGCAAGCTGCAGCTAATGGCTTTGCTCTGGCGCTTGAAACATTTGGAGTGCAGGCGCGCACAAGCTGCACAAAAACGGAACATCTATTGAGAAATGCCGCCAAGTTACCCGATAAAAACACGAACGACCACCAACTGCTGCGAGGTACTGCCGGTCATGTTTCTGGACATTCCAGAACATGTCAAGTCGCATTCCTAGATTTCGCTGGATGTGCGGTATACGTAGTCCTGGTATGCTATGTTAAGGACGGCATACTTACAAGTCATATCGGCTCAAAAACAAACGAAAAACAAACGGTACATACCGCGTTGTTGAACTAGTCACGGCATGTCCACCGGCCGCACAAAGACAGGTGCCGCAAGCTTTAAACAGAATCGGTTACTTTGAGAAAATGACCTAGATTTGATTAAGATCCCAGGCAACCATTTTCCCGCTAAGTGTGCCGCCCACAATGCATACCGCAGCAACAGCAGCTGTGGAGTGCAGAGAAAAACCAAGCGTGAAACGGAGAACAGACCATGCTTTGTACTGCGAGTTTTGTTTTGATCACGTTGACATAGTTATGACGTGGCCCATACTCTTGTCAAGCTTCGAGGAGTTTGCCGCTTGTGGCGGGCCGGGGATCCACTAAAGATGACGTAATGCGCAGGACTTGTCTTCTAGGTGGTAATCCGTGAAGCATGTCCATATATATTTTCATCATTTTTTCAGCGAACACGGTGCCTTTTGTATGATGTATAAGCAGCCTGAATGTGGCTCCAGAATGTAAAACACACCAGGGGGACCTTTTTTCTCTCTTCTTTTTTCTTACGAAAGCGTTTTAAATAGGAAATTTAGGAAAAAAAAATGGCATACACAAAATGTTGAGTTCTAGGCCGAAAAATGAAAATAAAATCAGGTCCAGTGGTAACAACGTATTGTCACAGCTATACTCTGTTTCACCTTGTGTTGTACCGCAGCAAAGGCTAGAAGCGCGAGCTCATAGTGTTCGCAGCTTCCCCTAATGCACGAGAGCTTGTGTCGCCGAGATGTGCCCCAGAGCAAGGAGCTCGCGCTTGTAGCCTTTCCTGCGGTACATCATAAGGTGAAATAGAGTATAGTATCCACTTTTTGTCCGATTCCAAATAGACTGGACTCAAAGCATCATATAGTATACAGTGTTCCAGACTATTTCTTTGCACGCAACTCTCCTAAGGTTGTCAAAAGGCGCTTTTCCAGCGGAGTCCTCTCGACCACAGCTCTTAGCAGTGTCGTCCTAATGGCCCAGAAACGTCGCGTGTGGGCCGCGCTGATCACCGTCTTGGGGCCGAGCGGGACGGGACGATTAAGTGAGGCGATGGAAGTGAAAGAACTCTTCTCAAACACCCGAGCCCTTTCAAGTAATAGGAGACATCCTTGTTGTCTCACACCTGCCGAATAGACGCGGGGATCTCAAGACTCGCTTTCATTGAGGTGTTTGCCTTTCACCGCAATGTTCTAATCGTTTGAAAGAAGGTATTCCCTCGAGTGTAGTTCTCACGTGACTGCACAGCCAGTTTCGCAACCTCGCACCCATCTTCACGCCATATTTCTGTGGCCGACTTCTTTGATCGAACAGTTAGGTACCGCTTCGCCACCTGGAACGTTCTTCTTCCGGCACGAATAGCTTTTCAACGTAGGACATGACACAACCCAAAACTTCACGATAATGTACCCTTAAGGGGTACGAAAACGAAATTTTTGCACTTATTTCTTTGATTATATGTGGTATATGTTGTGCCAGCAGCACAAAAACACTAGCCTAGACTAGTGTTTCTAGGCTGCCAACAGAAAAAAAAAAAAACTAATTTTGGAAGGAATTATTAAATTTCAAAATTGCGTTTGGTGGCGGTCTGTGAAGCTCCGTTGGAATGCCGCCACAGCATGAGTTCTTAAGAGCCAGCGCCAGTTTTGCGGCAGTATGGCTCGTTCTTGGAGTTACTGGTTCTGAAGATGACTTGACGGAGAACGCAAACGCGTTTCCTACGTTGTATATGTTAGTTTCACGTGCATTCCACACAATAGAGATCACTGTTCTTTGTAGACAATAGGTAGGAGCTTGATCTAAAGATGCTGGGACCTCTGCCAAACTAACCGTACCCTCCCCCCTCCCTACCCGATGCGCTGTGAATAGCGCGTTCAAATATGGCTCCCAGCGAATACCTTATATACATCGCTTGCAGGCGCTTGCAGGTGTCACAATTTCTGGGCACTGACGGTTCTTTCTACTTTCTGGTTCCCTCGAGCTACTTACTACTTGTGTGGTATAAAACTAACACGGTGAACCGAACGGTCGTGGCACGTAAAATACCGGCATGGGCGCGAATGTCGTAGCGGGCAAGACATGTATAGGACGTACAGTCCTCGGATATTACTACTAGGCGGCATTGTCACACGTTGACGCCACCAAGCGTCAACGCTCGCACCTACAGTACCTTTGGCTCAGCAGGAACTATTGACGTCACGAGCGCGATAGGCATTGCCCTTCTCGCTGGCCGACTTTGAAGCGAGGGGTAGAGATCTCGCGCTCACGTCATTTCGTTTCCGTACCTCATTAAGCCGGGGTCACACTGGTTATACATCATACAAAAAACAGTCTGCATACAGATTCAAACGCGAGTCACCTTGAGATCCGTGCTTCGAATGCCGCATGGCAACAAGTTCGAGGAGAAAACTTGGCACATGGCATTCGAACCACGGATATTGAGGTGAGTCCAGTTTGCAGACTGTCTTTTGTATGATGTATGAGCAGTGTGATCCCGGCTTTATGTATATTTCACCTTTCATGGAAGATCCAACGTCAATGTCTGCTCACAGATTGACAGACTCGTCTATAACTATATAAAAGCATCTAAGTAGATGAAGTCACAATTCTAGGCCAGTAGTCACGCAACATCACGACATCACTTGACATAATGACGTCACGTGATATTATGGCGTCTGTCACGATGCCCGTGGGCCAGTATGTCAATTGGTTGAAATAACGTGAAAAAGACAAAGGCCACAGCTCATGTACAAACAAAAGAAGAAAAGATGTTCGATCGGTTGACTGGCGCTAGGGCACCGTGGGCTAGGGCCACGCCTGGTGTAAAAGTGAGCAGGGGAGGCGACCACAGGGTAGAGAATAAAATAACAATATATTTACGACTTTAACCCCCCCCTCCCTCTCTAAAAAAAAATCGTTAAGCCCGTAGACGATGTGCGCTCGCGAGCAGACAAAGAGAAAACCGATGAGCCGCTCAATCCACAGCCGCAGACTCAAAGCGCACGGGCGCAACGAAGTACAAGTGATAATGAAAGTCTTATCTGCCGGATCGTCGCTGGTTCAGGGGAAAGAGGGGAGGGGGGGGGTGCCTCCTCCGTGGTCTTGGTCTAGTCCGTCGGACGATTTTCTCGGGCGCCCTTCCTCAAGCACTCACACTGCAAAACTAGCACCACGCGGTACTACACAGGAAACCAACATAACTCGAGGAAGAACAATGATGTTCCAAGGGTGGGCTCAAATCCTCGTCGTCTTCACGACCGCAGGACGGAAGAGCAGCGTCTCCGACTGCTCTCGGGATTCCGTGCGTCTTTTCCCGCCGTTCCCTTCTATATAGAAAAAACTAGCAGCCTTCTGAAGCCACTCACTTTGACGAATCAGAACCGAGCTTCTTGGCTCCAGTCAGAACCCTGAGTTTCGCAGGTTTTTTTCCTTTTTTCCTTTTTTTCAGTAAAAAAACAAAAGCAAACAAACAGAACATTACTTTTACCCTCTATCCAGCTTCAACAGCGTCGCTGGGAGGTTGGGGACGTGGTCACCCGACGAAACCCTCGGTTGAACGCGTACAGAAACTGGCCTTTCCGCTAACGAGCCGGACCTCGACCTTTTCCCTTCGGCATACCCGCATGGCGCGACCGAACACAAGCCCAACACAAACAAAACAAACCTTCGGTTCAGGGTGCGACGCCTACACAAAGCGGCTTTAACGTAAACAAAACCAGGCCGTGGCAAGCTTCCCTTCGAATTCGGCATGGCCCAACAGAATACACACACAGAAGGCCTTCGGTTGTCGGTATGACACGTACACAAGCTGGAGTGGAGATAACCAGCCAGTCCCCGGTCGCTTCTTTTCGGGATACCCGGCATGCCTCGACATACCACCCACAAGGAAGAAATATAACAGGAACGACAAAACAACATAAAAAAAGAAACCTCAGTGATTCGTGACAGCGTCGCTTAGAACCGTGTCGTCACGCGACAACGGGAAAATGGGCTCCTTCTTTCAATTCTAGTTGGAGGAAGAGCCTATAACAGGTATCTATGTAAAAAAGTACATAAGCTTGCGGAAGAGCTCTGTTAGAATACGATGAAGGCTAGCCCTATAGATATCCATCCATCTGGCAACATTAGAGGATGACTCGCAGTCACGAGCGCCAACGATGATGACGTCGGCATTGGCCTTTGTTACAGATTAGAATGAAGGATGCGTAACCCTTCAGATGAATGCATTAACACGTGGAGGCGGCAAGCGGCTCTCAACCGGAACACAACGAACCAAACGCCGTGCTCAGGCCTCGCAGACGGATACAATCGACGGCAGATTCGCCGATCGCTCGTAAACTCGCACTTCGCCCTGCAACAAGATGGCAGCAGATGCAGTCACGACCAGAGATGAGCTCTCATGCATAACTCAAGACGAAGAATTTGCTACAGCGCGGGTTCAAGCGGGCGAACCTCATTGAAATGCCGGAGCAAGTTAATCGATCAGGCAAAGCGCCGTTCGCCCCACGCTGCCGCAATCCCTCATGCGCTCCCTGCTTTGGGCACAATATGAAGAGCGGCTCGAAGGCCGAGGGTCTGCAGAGCCACCCAGGCGTTACCATGACCCGTCAGACGTATGGTGTCTGGAACACGTGTCCTGCTGGTGTGTTTATAGCGTTCCCTATAAAGTGCTCCTTCGATTTCTGCTTGATGAAGTCACGGAGGCGTCATGCTCTTGCCTGCCGCAATATTAGCGGCACCACAGCAGCGGATGCGGATGCGGCAGGTGTTTGCTCTAGAACAAACAGCTGCCGCATCCGCATGTGAGCGACCTGCCCCATGGCGCAGGTCGTTCACCAGCTTCACGGTCCACGGAAGCTTGGGTAGCCAGGAGTTTGGACGCCGCGACGACAGCGGCATTCGGGTTCTCTCGTGCATTGTACAACTATCCGCCAGGATCACGGCATTCGACAGCATGACTCTGCGGCTTTTGTGACGTCATTCGCTGCCACACGTCTCCGGCCTTCCTACGCGCGAAGTATCACCTGAAATAGAAACAGCCAATCGCAGCGCGAGTTTCATTATCTGCAATAACGTGTCGTGCAATAACGTTTCGAACGAGAGCGCGCCCATCACGCTAGGTAGTAGCCGCGGGGCTATCAAGTTTCGAAACTGATGCTTATCGCAATTCTCAGTGTGTTCACGCAAGCCATGGTGCGCCTCGCACGCGTCGCCTATGTGTCAATAATAATTATTGCTGGCCTTGTTTTCCAACGCACATCGATAAAACTTTCCGAGAATGTTCATTTTTCATCATATGAAAGTAAACATTTGAGACCAATCTCTCTCGTTGGAAAAACAAAAAATAAAAGACGGCAAGCAACCCAATCCTCAAAAAAATAGGGACCCTACGTTTGGAGGCCTACATCTTCAGGACCGTGACTATGGCGGTAGCCGTTAAGATGCGGTATTTTTCGATCTTAATTTTTCAGCGACCTGGCGGAGCTCATTTACAACTTGACATAGACTGTTGGCAAAACGCCAAGGCCTAGGTCTATTCATGTTTCCTGGCGTTGTTTGAATGTGCCAGATTTCAATGAAAAGCCTATATCTGGGGTTGGTGTCTGCGTTCGTGGTCGAACTTGTGCAAGTAGGTTTTGTGTTGGCGGGTCCTTTCATCGAAGTTCTTCGTCTCGCCGATGTTGCGCGCTGGGCTATCCGTGCAAGGCACCTTGTAAAACGCGCCACGTTTTTTTTTTCTTTTCTTTTTCGGCGGGTGATATTTTTTGGGACCCGACATGAGCCGTCCAAGCGTGAACATCGGCGAAAACTACAGCTCCTCAACGGGGATCGCCATGGTCACTCCTGAAGCAGAGCCGAGTAGACGTCGAAACTTAGGTCCCTGATTTTAGTATTCGATTAGCTTGTCGTCCTTTATTTAGTATTAATCATATATGGTAAAAACGATAAGTTTTAAAAATTAATTTTTATTGGGGAAAACCTTTAATTGGAGGACGTGTCCACACTTAAGGCACACTATAAAGCACTGACAGGATGTAGACAGCAGATTAGGAGGGTCTTTCAGCTCTCCCACCTCCAGCGCGAATTTTCTATCTTCAACGAGACTCCGCCGGCTCAAGCGAGCACGCGCAACCAAAGCACGGTAGAAGACAACTATTGTAGGAGAAGCGCAAAAGTAAACTCACTCACACAGGTAACGCAGGCACACCAGAAAAACGGTCACTCATGTCGCGCGACGTGAGTGACCGTTTTTCTGGTGTGCCTGTATTTTCAGTGTGAGTGAGTTTACTTTTGCGGTTCTCCTACAATATGAATATCCAACTCGCCCAAGCATCCATTCTAAGAAGACAACTATTACGTTTCGGACGCAGGGCATCCGAGAGAGACGCCCTGCCCTTCTCAACTTGTCAGTGACTATAATGAGTGTGTGTGATTTTCAGTACTGGCATAGGACAGCTTGTATGTGTTATAAATGTGCAGCTAAGACTTACCTCTGTAGAGCTTCCGAATGACTCGTGAAAGTCCCGTAATAATTAACAAAAATCAAAAGCGAGTACAAATAAAAAAAAAAAGAACACACGAGGAGGAGCTTGAATATTTTAGATGTGCCTATTTTTTTCAAGAGTCTTCCCTTTATTAAGTGCTTTTTCCCCCTCCATGTTCAGTGCCTACTAACTAGCCCAGCTTCACGCGTAGCTGCAATGCCGTGGTGTAACTCTTCTTAGACACATCTACATCTTTCTGCTGATACAAAGACAAAACCTGCCCTCCAGTTTGGGGATGACCTCAGATTGCAACTGCAATTTGATTCACTAAAAATATCACTAAAATACTATGCACTGCTATAGTTGAAACGCACGTTCACGTGAATCGGGGACGTCACGACTTTCTGTGTTAAGAAAACTAACAACTACCTTTTGCAATGTACTATTTCAGCTCCAACCACTAGTGGCATTTCGGCACGCGTCGTCGGAGAGCGTAATCCGCACACCGCATGCTTCAAGACACCACGAATTCGGCTGAAAATAATCTCAAATAGAATGTTCACAGTGGACGAGGGTATATATGTTTACCAGACATGTTTGCACCAGTAAAGAAAAAAAACACAAAGATATTGATGTTCGTGGCCGACGCCTTTACTACATTGCAGTATCAGGAAAGTTATTTGAAAACTATATCTGGCTCAGAAGTAACACTATAACCACCTGTACTATGATATATCACCGTACGCCCTGATAGAAGCCTGAAGCTATAATGATTTATTACAATTGTTTGTTCATTGACTTAGATAGAGAAGTGGTAAAGTAGAAACAATGTATGTGCAGGGTGTAGTTAGATCAGATGTTAGGGAACTGCAAATCTGGCCGTAAGGAACTCGGTCATTTGGACGACGAAGGCAGGGATGCGGTTTTAGAGCAAGATAGTCCTTTGGACAGAGAGCCGTAACATAAGTCAGTTCTATAATTCAGCACGCCAACTGTCAATCGGTGGCCGAGGTGGGTTGACTTCGACGTATGAGCGCTAAAAAAGCGATTATTAAGAGCGTCATTGATGTAATTTATTTTATTGAAAATATGTAACCTACACTATAGCATAGAAAAAACAAAAAGATGAAACGTTTTCTAGCTTTTTGTATGTTTCAGACACATGTTTTACGGTCATTGAATAAAACAAGTAGACCAATTCTTGACTAATTCGAGAGTGAGGAAAATGATTGCCGAGCTGCAAAAAAATCGCACTCATCGCGTGACATCAATGTACGCACTGGACAGGCCAACCTCCCTGTTTTTCTGCCTCGCTACTTCCCAAAATCACATCCACGGAGCTTTATTAGGGAACATTTCACGCGCCGCAGCAACTATAGTCCCGGCCCGTAGCCGACCCCAAAGAACGGCCACTGAATTTACGCATGCAGTTGCGCTGCTCGTTTAGGGCAGCCTCTAATTGTGTCTCTACTCTAAAACGCATTACTGCGCGGGAACACGTTCCGTCGACGACTGACGCCAGAAAGCAGACGACAACGGCGGGGGCGAGGACGGTTAGGCCTAACGGGGAGGCGGTTAGGCTTAGCGCGAAAAGGCAGTTAGGCCTAACGCGGATGCCCGGCTTACGCACCAATGAGCGGCACGAGCCGATTTCGCCGTCCGGAGAATCATCGCAGCGCGATGAAAACTGCATTATCACGGCGTTCATCGCCTGGAGAGCGAAGCGGATGGATCGCAGGGAGAGTGGAGAGAGAAAACTATCGACGCCCGAACAATTTTCCCGAGTTCTGTCGTGGCGGGTAGTCGTCCGCAGCGCGTTAGGAATGTAAAGGTCGTCCTTGGTGTACGCATGAAGGAGCTGGAGTCGCCAGTTACAAGTACGGTCCCCGTATACGGGTCGCTGGGGCATCAATGAGTTTCTAAATGGAAGGGTCGTTTGTCCAAATATCGATTAATGCCTCGTCTTACTGCACAGTTTGGCAATGTACGGATGTCGTAAAAAGGGTCGAACTATGTTCTCATCGTTGAATTACTTGATTGCATGCGTATAAAATATATAAAACATATAAAAAGAAAATAATATTTTCTTTTGCATTCAAGGGACATATACTTGCCACGCAGCTTTTAGACATCTTTAGGACCTATTCGGTCCAGGAACTATTAGGGGCAGAAGCTCTATACTGGTACCATTTTATTTAGAATTGTTTGCTCGATTTAAGTAAATTGTTTTCTAAATAACTTCCTTTTTTGTTTTTATTAATTTGTTTTAGGGAGCCTATATTTTTCAGCTCATGTTTATGTCCAACTTTTTGGAGAAGAAATCTTATTCATTATGTTTCTACTATTCTAGTTAAGTAGATTGTCCAAAAGTGTGTAGCTTAACAGTGGCCAAGCGTTACCTACAAAGCTTTCACTATTTGTATAGTAATGAAGCAAACGTTTAAACGTTTGGGGGATTTTGAGGTAATTGTTTTTAAAGTAAAAATAGACCGTTATTTTATATTTTTCTTGCTAATAAAAAGTCTGGAGCATTTATTTAATAACCACCAGGCAGATATGTCTCACCACAGTCACTTTATACTTTTTTTTCTGGCTGCCGTCTTGCTTTCAGGACCTGTTTTGTCCTCTTTCATGCAGCTCAGTTCGCAGAATAGTATCGACCGAAATCAATATCACTAAGCCTCTTTACAGTGCAGTACACTGTGGGAAAATCCTAAACAACTTCAGGAGATTGATTCAGGCAGCAGCTTTCATCGTTAAATGTAAGAACAGCTTCTGATGCGATTATTCCAGTGTTGTGCCAAATAACCAACAAAAGTATTTAACATAAGATAAAAAATATATATTCTAAAATGTATTTAGAATAGTATTCAAGTTACATTTAGTACGAACCATGTTGAGTAGAGTGCAAATACTTTGAATAAGTAATTTAATTACTTTCGAAGATACTTGACAAGTGGGTTGCAAGCTGGTAATTGATTAATAAAAATGTGAAAAAGGGGGCGCTCTACTTGCGATGACTTCGATGAAAATCACATTCTATTCGGATCTTTATGACTTTCAAAAAGCGAGCTTATAGCTGCTGCAATCGAAGTTTACTTTGAAATATATCGGGATATGCGCCAGACTGGGTGCCGAAAGATTTTAGGAACAAAGGGGACTCATGGCACCTGGCAGGCTTTAGTTTGGTGGCAGGCACGATTCATGACGCATTCCGGAATGATTTCCTAATATGCCTTACCGCGATTCGGGGGACTTGACACGTAGTCTGGCATTGCGTATCCCTAACAGCTGAACTAGAAATCGATCAGGCAGCCATACTTGTTGATGAGTACACGAGTGAACGGCGAACATGCACGATCAGGAGAAACATCGGCTCGAGCGCAGCAGCCATTGTCGCTGATCAACAACGAAGAGCGATTATTTTGTCTCCCAAGTCTATGTCGAGGAGCATCGCCTGTACGTACCTTCAAACTATACAAGAAGAAAAAACTATTAGGAGGGTCAGGAGGGAACAACAGGTAACAAAAGAAAGTCTCCACGTAACCGCTCCAAACCTAAATCCTTGCCCCTCGTCCCCCTCTTCCGCATAAACTCAAACCATTCATGACCATCGAAGTCAAGATTCCAGAATCAGAATCCACCAGTTTATAAATAACTGACTCCACCCAGCAAAAAAACTGATTGCGAGGATTCTGAGAATGAAACAATGAGCGCATTCGGAAGTAGATAAAAGAAACGCTTCTGAACGAGCTCGGGAGTAAGTTAAGCTAGGATAGCCACACAAGGGACATTGGGAAGCCCAATGTAGGTCACTGCAGCTCAATAGAGCTCTTTAGACAAAAGAGCGCCATCTACAGCACGAAAAGCCACTAGCCCGCGACGCCATCTGGGAGGATACCGACTCGCTCGTGCCAGTCTGCGAACGTCTTATTGTTGCGACACTGATCACAATACGCTGGCGTTTTGTTGTGTAAAGTCAGATGGAGAGTGGTTTGATTTCCCAAATCATTAAAGAAACTTTTTTAATTTTTTCTTGCTTTTGCTGTGATGTTTAGATTAAAAGTCGGTAACGATGGGGGTGGCGGTTTCTCGTTCGACGTGGCCAGGTCCATTTGACGCGGAAGATAAGTGAGCCTAGTGATACACTACAGATAGTGAATTGTTATTTATGGAAAGTGTGGGGCTATCGGTTTTGAAAACGGTTTTATTTGTGTAGGAACTTTCGTTCTTGGACGCGGAAGATAGAAAAGACTACGGCCAGCGCGTGCTTCTTAGGCAGGTTTAAACAGCTGATCAATTACAGCGTTCGGACTCCTGAATGCAATTCAAAGTGAGCATATCACTATATTTTTTGTAGCTAATACGTGTACCAATTGGTTTCCGAGAATTGGTCAGTTTAACAACTATCTTTGACAAGGCATTGTAAAATTATTCATCCGTGAATACGACTTATTGGACAATAAATTAAAATTAATTTCGTGCTAAAGATTTTAAGATACGCAATTTATTTGTGTGTGTTTGCCAATCTTAGAATCTGGCAGAACTTAAAAACAACCGAGTGAGGATTGCGATATAATCAATTTGGCTTTCACATAATCAGTCTACACAGATGATGTGCTAGCACTATCCAAATCAAATCAAGCGGAAAGGAACGCAGCTTTCGCAAAACTGCTTTTAAGTTTGAAAACCTACCTGCTTCGCGTGCTGTATGCAATTTGTACGCAAGTTTGGCAGTAAGATGACTTACGAGGGACTAGCAATCGGCGGGGTCACTGTGTCACCAACAACTGTGCAGTGCTTGTTACAGAAGCTCGCAATTGATCAGGAATAATAGTATAGAATCACATGATGGCGCAACCGAAGCCTTACTACTAACCCTAGCCCCAAACACTCACCCATCTTTCACAAAAAGGCGGGCGCGAGCGGATCATGAAAACACAAAAAGAACGTTCAAGGAACTAATCCACTCCTGACTTATAATAAATTAATGTATACTGAGTTTCTTGAAAAAGAAGCGCCTGTTGTATTTCATCGGCACCACGAAACTTCGTTCTGGGGTCGACGTAAACAAACCAGGAGCATCCTTCAAGATGGCGACTGCTGCCTGTGTCCCTAGCAAGATCTAGCTTTTTCACTTGTCCAGAGTTCTGGAAAGGTGTTTATAAATCGAACAGGATCTAGCTTCCCTCACTGAGGTAGTTTCTGCGCTCGCTTGAAAACATGTCGCGCAGTTTTCATACCAGAACCTTTTGAAACGGCGATTTTTGAAAATGGTTCAATATGTGACCACACCGGACGTCGGCGTTACAGTCCTCCGAGAACCTATCCACTCTAGCCTGAAACAAAAAGTTTAAAATCCGGATGGCGTGCACTTTGCTCGTTCCAGCCGTAAGGTGCTAATTCAAGGCAGCCTAAAAAAGAAAAAAAAAGCAGCGGAAAAGGGAACACACAGACGCTGGCGTGCTTGGTGTTATCCATTTGGATTTTTCTGGGCATTTGGAGACATCGTTTTGCTCGTGCATTGTTTCCTCTTTTGTGCTCGGTCGTTTGGCTCCAAGTTTGCAGTCGGCTAAGCTTTGCCCTGTAGTCTAACGATTTCTAGTTCCGTAGATTTGTTCCGGCGGCAAATATTTTCCAAGTTTGAAAAATGTATTTCAGATACTGTGTACAAGATAGTGAGAAATATAATTAATATAGCGTAGCAAATACTGTCGTGGAAATTTATTGCAAGATACCAAAATACGGACAAAAGCATTTGGAATACAGTATCTTGAGGAGAGAATTTCAAATAGGCACGAGTCTGGATTATTCTGATCATTTGTAGTCTTTGAAACACATTCTTTGGTGCACACTGCAAGACAAGTGTTGAAGGACCCGGTAGGGTTTTGTTTTCACCGATGCAGGCATTTTTCTAGAAGCATATGCTTCGACAGTCTATATACAACCTATGCTAAGCTTTTATCCATCACTATAACCATCACCGCATTTTTTCTGTAACACGCAGAGGTTTTTAATAAGTTTCATGGAGATGAGGACGCTGCAGTCGGTGTTTGGCATCATTGCCGTAATTGATTTGCTGCATATTCCAAACTCTGCTGTTTTTTTCATGAAATTGATGCATTTTAAAAGGTCTTTTCTTCATCATGTAAGCAGGTCTAAAGTTCAAATCTTAGGGCGAGTAAAGAAATAATAATAATAATAATAATAATAATAATAATAATAATAATAATAATAATAATAATAATAATAATAATAATAATAATAATAATAATAATAATAAATTTATTCAGTAGTGCAGGTATAGCCAGTTGAGTGTCGGGTCCGATCAAAGCCATCAGGGACTTGTGGGACCAGACCCTTCAGAGAGGAAATACAAAGGGAAGTTCGCATGAAACAACACCTACGTGCAGAAAAAAAAAGAAAGACAAGCACATAATTCGCAGATGATTGACTTGACAGGATGTAGTCGGAATGATTGTGTCAGAGAATTTGGTTGAAGCAGTGAAGATGAAACTATTGCAGACGTTGTCTTGTCTGGATCACTGTGTCAACTATAGTCATTAATGTCATAAAAGTAAAAAAAACCACTCACGCATGAGTTATTTTAAAACACTGTATGATAATATTCGGAGATCCAGTTCTTGAATTCATGAGTCTTCTCTGAAATATTTCATAATGTCCAGTAAAAAAGAAACACAACAAAAGTCGCTTATTAGTAGAAAAAAATCAGTCAATCAACGGGTCGAAGACAACGAAACTTCACGCAATAAATGCAGTCGTCATTTGGCATGTCCAGTGATTACAACCAAAAGGCACGTACAGCACCATAATACAATGGAAAAGAAAATAACGACATGGGAAAACGTCACTATCTAGCCACATCGGAGAACATGTTTCTCAGAGAGGTCTTCAGCATTTTGTTTGAGAGTAATGGCAAGCAGAGTGGCTGGAACATCATTAAAAACTTTTAGGCACATAAAAAGAACGCATGCTTTCGCCATAGTGAGTTTCTCACTCGAGGGAGATTGAAAACGCAACACAGATCTAAGTTCGCGAGATGGATCAGGCCGAGACCTTAAACTCACTCTCCCGTGAAGTGTCGCCAAATTACCGTTTGAGAGAAAAAGTGAGTGAAAGCACACGGTAACTTCAGCGAAGCAAACAAGCTCTGCACTAGATGAAATGCGTGTGTTGTATGCTACACTCTTCAGAGTTCCCTTTAACGTACGTCGGTCAATTTCTTGGAGTGCCAAAAAGAGCGGACAGTCAAAAAATACGCTTATACCATACCTTTAGTGTACTATAGGCTAACGCGTGCATGATGTTTTTTCTAATTGACAAAGGTAGAAATGATTTGATATTGTAAAGTAGACAAGAGACAGTTTCTCAATCGTTGGCATATATATGACATGTGAGAGTTCCATGAAAGATCACTGTCAAAGTGAAGGCCTAAATACTTTACGGAGCTAACATATTCAACACAGGCATACAGTTAGAGCATGAACAATTGGATTTGTGGAGAAATAGTCGAGATGTCAAGCTCCCATTTTTTAAAGGGCTATGAAAGCAGACCAGCTTCAGCTTTGAAGCATTTACCTGAAGCTTGTTGGCGTAGAAAACCAGTCCATTATTTTAGCGACATCGATTTGAGCCATCTCGATTGCGCGCTCGTACACTAGATGAAATCGAGAAAAAAATAAGGGTGTCATCGGCATATTGGAAAATTTTGGAAGCCGTGATTGAAGCTGAAATATCATTTACGTAGATGTTAAAAAAATAAAGGAGACAAAATAGAGCCTGTGGAACTCCGGAAGTTAAGAAAGCGAGGGAGCTGCGAACGTTACCTACTGAAACAATTTGGGTACGATTTATTAGAAAACTTTTTAACAATGCATGAAATGGGCCACGAAAGCCCACTCTGTAGAGCTTGTTTAAGAGGATGCGCGTGAGCTTACGGAATCGAGACGCCTTAGCAACGTCGATAAAGAGTGCGCACACAAACATGTTATTGTCAAGGGAAGAGTGTAGAATGTCCGAAAATTCCTCAAGAAATCAATCGGTACCAGACAGTGCCCACGAACAACACTGGGGTATTGATGCTGGTACACTGATGGATAAAAAAAAGACATTATACCCATCTCCGCGAAAAGAACATACATTTTTAAGAATAAAAAAAAGAACAATAATAATAATAAGAATTGGATGAAAAATAATAATAATAATAACATTAATAAGAAGAATAATAATAATAATAATAATAATAATAATAATAATAATAATAATAATAATAAATTTATTTGTGAATGAAGAGCATAATCGAAGGCACGGTGCAGGTTCGCCAATGCCATCATGGGCTTGTGCGGCAAAACCAGCTATGTAATTGAATAAAATTAAAAGAATCAGTTCTAGATAAAAATGCAGAATTATCACTAGGTTTTTACAGCAGTTCCAACTGCATACTAACGCTCCCCCCTCAAAAAAAAAGTCTTTAAGTCAGAAATCTATTAAAAACACACACACACACACACACACACACACACACACACACACACACACACACACACACACACACACACACACACACACACACACACACACACACACACACACACACACACACACACACACACACACACACACACACACACACACACACACACACACACACACACACACACACACACACACACACACACACACACACACACACACACACACACACACACACACACACACACACACACACACACACACACACACACACACACACACACACACACACACACACACACACACACACACACACACACACACACACACACACACACACACACACACACACACACACACACACACACACACACACACACACACACACACACACACACACACACACACACACACACACACACACACACACACACACACACACACACACACACACACACACACACACACACACACACACACACACACACACACACACACACACACACACACACACACACACACACACACACACACACACACACACACACACACACACACACACACACACACACACACACACACACACACACACACACACACACACACACACAGTGCACTGCACTGCACTGCACCATGGCGTCACTTTTCGCCATTGTGTGCCATTGAAAGTAGTAGAAAGTCTTGTCCAGTTCTTGTGACACTGAAGATCTTGATGACTTCCTTTGTTGTCATATAATATTAATAAAAAATAACTCATAAAACAATAAAAAAAACACACTTCTTAAAAAACATGTTGGTAAGAAAAACTGATTATGAAATGTTCACAAGGGTTCGTCGGTTATATCAATATGTCGAAGCGCTCTTCTGAGCTTTTTGTCTTGAGGTAAAGTCACATAAGCTGGGAGGTAGGGAATTAAAAATTTGAGGAACATAGACTGACCGCATGTTCTTACCATAGCGTGTATAGTAAGCGGGAACAAGAAACTTTGATATTTTTCGTAATTGTCTCATATTCGGACGAAGAGTTTTAAAATCATCCTTCCAGTAGTGTTCAAGCACGACTGATTCAAGGAACAAAGATTGCAGATTTGGCATGGACAAAGCCTTAAAAAGATCGTGATCTGAGGATGCAGGTTTATACTGAACATTCCGTAAGATTCCTTTTAGAATTGTATTTATCTTGGCCTGCCACAATCCAGAGCATTGGCCAAAGACTGTTACGCCGTATCGGAGTGTACCATAAGCTAACGAGTGAGCTATAAGCTTTCTGAGATTAAAAGGCAGAAATGCTTTGATATGATATAATAAGCATGAAACGCACTTAATTTGGAACAGAGTTTTGATAGGTGTGAGTTCCAGGAGAGATCTGAATCGAACGTGATTCCTAGGTACTTCACAGTGTTGGTACAAAAATAGGGACACATTGGCATGGGACACAGTGAGACGTATGCAGCAACAGTGGAATATTTAGGCTATCAATAACTTTAAGGGGTTGTGAAAACAAACGAGCCCCAGTTTTCGCAATATTTATATTAATTAGATTATTCGCAAACCAAGTTCTAGAGTAGCACTGAGGAGGCACAGTCTTGGAGCAAACCCATTGGCTCTGGCATATGAGATATGGCTCGTCAGCAAAAGAGCATCGTCCGCGTATTGATAAATGGTACAGTTTAGGGGTCAGATTTAAACTCATGTCGTTAACATGAGTTTATCGGTTTCAAAAACTGCTCTCAAATAATAATAATAATAATAATAATAATAATAATAATAATAATAATAATAATAATAATTTATTCAACAGGAAACCAGTAACACAATACAAATACGGGTCTGTCAAAGCCATAGGAGGCTTGTGGGACATGACCCGGCAAGTCGAGCGACGAAACACTGAGCGTTTTATACAAGAAAATCACGCAACAAAACAACAAAGTCAGAGGATGTAGGAAACACTGAAGTGACGGCAACGTTATACGGCTAAATTATTTAACATGCTTTTTAATTGTTTCTTCGAGCTGGCCTTGATGACGTGCTCTGGAAGGTTGTTGAAGATGAAAGGCACATAATATGATCTAACTCTTTTTCCGTAACGCGTAGTGCAACGTGGGGTTATAAAACGAGATGTGTGGCGGAGGTTCCTGTGGCCTACAAAAGGGGCCTTGAAATCGCTACTCCAGAAGTGGCGGAGTACCACACTCTGCATAAAAAGGGAAGAGAAGTTCGGCATCCGCAGAGATTCAAACACATTCACACCAGAAGAAAAATCCAGATGATAGCCGACGCTCTTCAAAAGAGCCCTCAAAATACGGTCAATTTTCGTTTGCCACAACTCCGAACAGTTGCCAAATAACGTGACACCATACCTTAGTATACTGTAGCCAAGGGCATGCGCGATTGATTTCCTTACAAAAAACGGCATAAACACTCTGTGACTAAAAAGTAAACAGCTTACGCTACGAAGTTTACCACAAATGTACGACAGGTGAGAATTCCAAGACATATCTGAATCAAATAAAATACCCAAATACTTCACTTGATCTACATATTCCAGTGGGGAACAGTCGCAGTCAGAACACCTTGAGTTGTGCAAAGTCACTGGAGAATCCAGGACGACTTTTTTCAGGGGATTTCTAAAACAGACTAATTTTGTTTTGGATGAGTTGATTGTCATTAAATTCTCATCAAACCAGTCCATAATTCGCAAAGCGTCATCCTGCAAAAGCCGTACAGCATGACAATAATTCAAGTGGCGGGACACAAGTGCGGTGTCGTCTGCATACTGAAAAATACTACAACTAGTCACTCTGGCTGACATGCTGTTCACAAACAGGTTAAATAGTAAAGGGGATAATACAGATCCCTGCGGAACACCGGCCTTTATCATCACTCGTGCACTCTGAAATTTCCCAACAGATACAATTTGAGAACGATTCGAAAAAAAACTTTCTAGTATGGCAAAGAAAGGTCCACGGAAGCCGAAATTGTACAGTTTTTGAAGGAGCAATTGGTGGCTGACTGTATCGAAAGCCTTTGTCACGTCTAAAAAAAGGGCACATGCAAAAAGATTGTTTTCGAACGCGCTATGAATAATGTCAGAAAATTCCTCAAGAAGTGGCTGGGCGCCCTTTCCAACCACAAAGCCATATTGACTTCGGGAAATAATATCAGAGACATCGATGAAACTAGTCATCACAGAGAAAATATGTTTTTCTAGTATCTCGGCAATACATGGCAGGATCGAGATGGGACGATAGCATTCATATTTATCTGGCGATCCTCCCTTAAACAGCGGCTTAACAATCGCCGTCTTTAGGTCGTCAGGAATAACACCGGAAGCTAGAAATTCATTTATCATGCACAGAAGAACCTGCTTGACAGCGTCGAAGTTTCGACATAGATCACAAACACGGATTGAATCCGCACCAGGGGCTTTGTTCCTCTTTATACTGAATAGGATGGACCGCAACGTGCATAAGTCGAGAGGCGGTAAAAACGCCGAAGCAGATACCGTGGAATCGTTAATTAAACTGGTTGATGTAACCCTTTGGCACCTGGCAGTACCTGAAGACGCCGCAAAGAACGCATTGAAATCGTTCACTACTGACTGCAAGTTTAATCCGAAATGCCTTTGTAGGGAGTGAATAGGTCCATGTGGTGCGCGGCCTCTGAATTCATTAATAAGCCCCCAAGTTTGCCGTGGGTTAGACTTAGTCTCGTAGAATTTCCTTTGGAAATACCGCCGTTTTGTAGACCTTATAAGTGCATTAACCCGGTTTCTTGCGCACGTAAATTCGGCTCGTAATACTAAGTTATTCGGCGCACGGCGAGAACGTATCCATAGCGCTTCCTTCGTCTTAATGGCAGCCTTAATATCCGTATTGAACCAAGGCTTATATGACCTCTGCTTAAAAGTGACCTCTTTTTTTGAGGCAGTATAAAAAGACTGCAATATTTCAACGAAAGCGAGGTACAGGCAAGAGGGTTGAACAGACTGGATTAACTCATCCCAGGAGAACTCAGCGACTAACGCATCAAATTTCACTGTATCTGTAATAATTACCCGTTCGTCGTTTCTTCCGACATGTTTCTGTTTCACTCCCTGCGGCTCTAGGCGACAGCCAATAAAGTAATGGTCAGAGAGTTTTTCTAAAATTACAGCAGATTTAACCAGTATATCCGGAGCCCTAACATTGATGTGATCTATACATGAACTAACTAGTTTCTGAGACAGAATCTCCTCCCTTGTGGGGAGGCTAATAGTGTTTTCAATCCCATGCTCTGCCAGGAGTGTTAAATAATCGCAAACTACAGATTTGCATGATTTAAGCGTATCGATGTTCAAGTCTCCAACTAGGCAGAATTGAACCTCCGAACGGAATCTAGAAAGAATCGCTTCAAGTTCCGCAAGAAAATGCAAGGCGTTTTGCGAAGGGGGTCTGTACACAGCCAACAAAAATAACGGAAATTCTGGATGATGGATCTTAATAGCAAGTGACTCTGCGTGCTGAAAAGACACATTTGAGGTCGATGACAGCCATTTATCTTTAATATATAAAGCGATACCTCCACCCCTATTATTCTCGCGCGTAAAAAAATGCTCTTTGTAACCATTCAGCACAAACTGGTCACATTGCGCAGAAGAAATACCAATTTCGGTTAGAACAAAAATATCTACAGCCGGTTTTAAGTTGCTCACCGAGATCTGAAATTCATCCCAGTGCATTCGCAGGCTTCTAATATTGACATGAAGTAGCGTTAATGAGCTTCCAGAAATAGGCCCCAAGACCTGATGAAATGAATTGCAATCCGGAACTGAAAAACAAGCTGACATGGCTTACACAATCTTTTCGAGATCTCCTTCCGAGCTTATACGCACAGCAGGGGAACCTACGGCTTTCCTTGCGAAAATTTTGCCGTTCTTCAGCCATACAAACCGAAACCCACTTTCTCTGCCCTGAGCTCTTGCCTTCCAGAAAAGTTCCCTATTTGCGTGTGTAAGATTATCGTTGAAGTATAACCTTGGATCGCTATCAGTTCGACACAGCCCCTGCAGTTTACCACGCGCAGTCATCCAACATTCTTTCAGGGAAATTGATGCAAAGGTAATAAGAACGGGTGGAACCGTACCATGCTTCCTCGACAGGCGATGAATTGCCACAACGTCCGATGCGTGAAATGAAGGAATGCTGATCTTCTGAGAAAGATCTTGCATGACGTTCATCAAATTTTCTCCAGAAACAAAAGGGAGGCCATGTAATTCCATATTGAAACGGCGACTATATTGTTGCGATTCATTAAGTTCCTCCTTAAGCCTTGAGATATCTCGTGCTTGCTCCCTCAATACAGCCTGGACTGTGGAAACCTCCTGCTGCAAACACTTAACGGAATTCTCGTTTGTCTTAGCGAGAGTCAGTATATGATCGTATTTGGAACTGAACGAGTCGACAGTTGCTTGGAGAGTGCCTACCGTGGTACGCAGTTCCTCGACCACAGGCTTCAAGTGTAGCAGCTGGTCGACCTTCGCCGGAAGAGGCAGAAGGCTCTCGACGCTAGTCTTTAACGAGAGAAGCTGATCGAGCGCGCATTTAATTGAGGATAGTTGACCAGCAACATCAGTGTTTGCGACCTGCTCCCGTTGGCTCAAGTCAGGCCTGACGGAATCGTCCGTTGTATTGCCACCACAAGCTCCAGAGCCTGAGCGAAGCTCGCCTGTACGGCAAGTCTGACACCTCCAACTCTCCCGTCTAGCTGCTCCCATTGCCATAAACGTTGTATCGGAGACACCGGAGCAGGGTTTTCCCAGGTGATAACCATTTCGACAATAGACACATGTCAAAAATCTTCCGTCGGACGGTAGCGGTTGATTGCACTTAATGCATTCCATTAGACTCAGAAAGTGGGGAATGGCTACACAGACACTAAAGACTTTGCAACGGCAATCAAAGAAAAACACTGTGCAGTCGGCGGCAAAAGAGACAGAACAAAAAAAAAAAACTATATTGTAGTGATCCCTGTTTCTCACCTGGACAGAATTGCAGTGATCAGTACTCGACAAAGATTAGCCGCCGACTGCGCTGGATGCTGGTCTGGTAGCTCCTTTTATAGGCTGCGATGATCCGGTAGACGAGGCAGGCGCCACCTCGTGGTAGACAGGGCTCGAAGAGAGTCGTGACAAAGCAGGACACGTGTGGCTCAATATGTGCTGACTGCAGAATTCCCCGGGGAGACCATGATGACTTGGCAGGTGTTCGTAGACGTTCGTAGTCGCTCCAGTGCCGCCTGGACAGAATTGCAGTGATCAGTACTCGACAAAGATTAGCCGCCG